>JABUQX010005256.1:25000-44043 GCA_015478945.1 Trachelipus rathkii | reverse complement strand
ATAGTATGAATTGTAATTTGATATATAGAGTATAATATAAGGCTTAATGTTAGAAGAAGAGAGAGCAGATCGTACGTGAACCGAGTTGCCAGAGAGGCCCATGTGATTTTGGGAGGAGGCGGGGCAATTCGTCACGCACTTCAATTTTTCACATGACCCTAAGATCCTGAAAGTGTTTTATTAATAAATTATCGAGTAAGTCAGTTCATTTTAAACATAAAGTGGTAGATTAAGAACAGAGAGATGAGATGAGAGTAGAAGAGAGTATAGAGAAGAATTGGGAGTTACGGAGAAGAACGTGAATAAAAGTGGTATTCGAGTTGCCGTTGGTTAAGAGTTGTTGACCAAGTCTGCAAAATCTTTAAAGAAAAGCTCGCCATAACGTAAGGATTCCTTAGCTTACTGTAAGGTTGCACTTGTCTTAGTTTATTCTGTATTGAGTAGCAGAATTAGAGAGAAATCTGTACTTGGGTGAGACGATTTTTTGTTACGATTTAGGCGATATGTTGCAACACGAGAAAATGAAACGGACAGAAGGCTGTTGACAAAATGACGCGAAGAGCTCAAGCGTTTTAGAGTTCTGTTTAAAGCATAAGAGGGTAATTACATAATTATTTAAAGAAATTGGGTTTGAAAACTAAAATAAAAATGTTCCGAGTTTGCGTTCTTTTTTGTCAAATAGCGCAAAAATCGTAAAAAAAAAATGCTCACCACCAAACGTAAGGAATTTTATTATTCTTTTTATTCTAATTAAACAGAATTAAGGAAATTCCTGTACGTTTGGTGAGCGTTTTTTATTACGATTTTTGCGCTGTTTTGACAAGAGAACGAACTGGTAAATGTTATTATTCAAGTAAGGTTGCGAGATTCTTTTTTATTTTATATACACAAATTAAGGAAATTCTTACGTTTGGTGAGCGTTCTTTAAGCGAGTTTAGCGCTGTTTGAACAAAGACGAACAGCGCAAACACTTGTGACACAAAAACGATGCAAACTCGATGCGAGTTTGTAGGCATATTACGTTTGCGTACGAACCAATGCAAGAACGAAAGCTGCTTAAGGGTCTGGCAAAATCATCATCAGAGTATCCCTTTTTATCCTGCGGTGTGTTACTTTTGCGTAAGTGTGAACCATCATTGCTGAAAAAATTTGTATAGGGTTTATTAGGAGCCTAGTTATTGAAAAACACTTTACTACCTATCTGCTGTAAAAAGTGTAGCATAATATTTGTAAACATTATTATATCGACATTTTTTGTAAAAGAAAGTATATAAAAAATTATTTAATGAAAAGATTTCAATGTGGAACCGGATGCCAGCACGAAGACAATGAGTTTTAAAACGCATGTGACCGAATTGCCCATGTTACAATTTTTATAATAAAGAAATAATTTATCTCTTGCCTGAATGACTCAACGATTGCATAAGGTTATGAACATTTTAAGGTACTATGTTTGGTACGCAGAAGTATGAGTACAAATGATTTTGACCTGTAGATTCTTAAGCAAATAAGCCTAAAGAAAATTACCCGAGATTTTATAGTGCTCAGGAAAAAGGAAAAAAAAATACGAAAAAAAATAATTGGACTTAAATTAAAGGTTTTATAAAAAAGTTAGATACCTAAGTGGAACATAAAAGAATAACATTAGTTACATCTTTAAAAGAGAGTATATTACGAGTCGGTATAGAGCTAATTTGAGGCACCAGATGGACCGAATTGCCACCACGTGGAACCGAATTGCCCCACAAAGGGGAGTGGACCGAAATTGCCACCGTCTTTACGGAATACGAGGAGAGAAAGTATATAGATATAGTAATAGATATATAAGGATATATAGATGAGCTAGTATAATAAGAAAGAATATGTAGATAAAGATATAGAGTGATAGTATGATAGTATAAGTAAGAGATAGAGTAATAGAGTATATATATTATAGAAGAAGAAGTATATAGAAGAGTAAATTGACAAGTTTACGCGAGCGCAAGTAAAAGGTAACGACGAGAGAGAGAGAGAGAGAGAGAGAGAGAGAGAGAGAGAGAGAAGATTAGCCATTAATGTATTCCTTTTCCCTGTATCATATTAGTAGTTTTGTTATGAGGATATGAGATGGTAATTTAAAAGTTGATGTAATTACTTCGAATATTAGTATATATAATAATATTAATAGATATATATATATAAGAGTAGTATAGTATAGGTATATATATAGATATAGTAGTTAATATTAGTATAAAAAGAATATAATGAGTAAAGAGAGAGAGAAGGGCGTGTATCACTGGCATCGGAAAAATGAAAAGCAGTAATATAGAAGAATATTGACATATAAGTTCGAAATGAATGCCCAAGACCTTATCCACTATACTATACCTCGTGTGTATACTACTAATTTAAATATATATAGTGAATAGAACTCGTCAAGATGGATAAGAAAATCTTACCCTAGATGCTTCACGGGATACCTATAGAGAGAGAGTACGTATAACAGACCTACTCAACTATTTTAGAAACTCGTCCAATGTCAGGGTTCAATTACCATTTTTACAGGTGGGCCACTAAACCTAACACCCTAACCCGGTATATATATATATATATATATATCACAAAATCCCCGAGAGCCATTCACTTATATTATCCTATATGTACACCTATATTTATATTCATATTCACTAGCATCTGCACAAAACTCACATTATTATTCTTTATCATATTCAGACATTCGTTATACATGATTATATATATCAATCCCTTTTTCTTCCTGTCTTACTCCAATGACCTACGATATCGGTTTACCTCAAATAACAACTCGACCCCCACTATATATCATATCCTGCTATTAATCAATCACGGGCGGATTCTATCATTCCATGGAACTGAGAAATTTTTTCACTCCCGGCCGGTCCACAACCTGACTCGAGAATTGCCGAGCACACTAAAATTACATACTTAACATAGCCCGAGAGCTTCCAGTAATTTACCTGTGCTCCCGTCAACGAATTTTTCTTATGCAATTCGTTTAACTCACTCACTATGAAATTGCTTAATACAACACTACACATATACATTATTCTACTTACTCACACTTACAACATAAAATCCTTAATATATAATGTTATACGTACTCAGTCCACTTCATGAAATAATTGCGTCATAATATTCATACTGCATACTTGTATAGATAGACATACTTCTTATTCCAGTCTAGAAATCACGGATCTTAAAATCTCAATAGACCATAATTAGAGGGATCTTGTATTTCATACTAAGAACACGAGTGGGGACATACCGACAAAAAGAGCAATAGATTCGCAAGCTGTGAGAATTATAAAGCGAAGATCTTGAGGACGTCATTTCTCTTAACCAGACACAAAAGTATTATGGCATGAACTCAAACCTCATAATGACTTCGACTCAAAATTTCCATCAGAAACACGATGAAATATATCTAGACTTATTAAATTACGATAACCCACGAACAACCCTCTGACACAGAGCTCATACTCCACAAGACATACCAAGATATCCACATCTCATGAACTATCAATGTCCGTCCATCTTCAACCAAAATATTCTTATCCCTAGTAGATATAAAGATCATCTTTCATCCACTCCCTTTCCTTCCAACATAGTGCCTAAATATTTAACTCAGACCACTTGATTTTCCATTACCTAGGATACAAACTTATGATCAAGCCTAGGTATTATTTGAGAACAGTATACTCTCAAGCGACTGAGAGGCAGTTCAACCAGCACCTTCCACACTTCAATCCAGATATATAGAGAGCTAAATATTTTAAACGAGTCATTTATTTCTTTAACTGCACTCTGGCTTACCAGGAGTAATCCATAACCAAAACATTGTGAGTCACTTTGAGCACCTAATGTTTTACTATTTCAATACCCATCTATTTCTTTCATGGGTACATCTCATTCTAGAGACACTCCTCTAGATCACTATCGCAGTTTATAGCAGTTTCATGATTGAATATCTGGGAAAATTGTCCGTAATACAAAATAAATTCCATCTCTTGATATACCTTCGAAATGCGCAGCAATTATCACATGAAAACTTGGAATGATTCTAGCAGTTATTTAGTCACTTTATTCTTAGTCATAAACTTCCCAATTTAGCTTATTAACAGATAGCCCATATTTTCTCAAAGAAACAGGTGATTTAATAAGAATGTAGGAATATTGTACACATTTCAACATTCCAGTTTTTTAAGCGTAATGACTTAAAAGAATACAAAGAGACTTGGATCCATATCTTGCAAGCCAAACTTATGCCATTCAAGATGTTAAACCAGGTGGAATAGCACATATTTGGTTCTAAAAGAAATTAAGAAATGTTCTGAAAAAGATCATCACCCGCTATCATGCTAAAGTTTTTATAGGTATAGGGCACCCACACAACACTCAATTCGATTCTCTCACATTGTTCTCTCATTCGAGTACTTCTATTATTCAATCCCAAATAAATATCCTTGAGACAAATACTCTAAAGAGTTTTGCAACCATTTCTCACGGTTAAGGAAACTAGTAATCACAAAAATCATTATCACATCATACAAAATATTTGCTAACATAATTGAAACAGACATGGAGACTCAAGAATATACATCAATCAACCACATCGCGACGTGACGACTACACCGCTAAATGTATACTTCAGAAAACCACATTTAACACGTTGATGCGAGAACAGAACGCATTTTAGTATGTTTCACGTATTTAGAATTCAAAAAAGGCAACAGCACTGCACAAGAGACTTACATACGTATAAGCACTATATACAAAAAAATGCACATAATGATGTATATGGCCACAAGATACACAACTGACTTTCACTATTCTCTACAGTGAATAAGAGAAAGTTCGATGTAGACACAGGGCATAACACGAGAGTAATTATCTACTAATAATTTGAACAGCGTTAGACAGTAGAGTAGACTTCATCATGATTTAAACGTAGCTGTGCACGAACTGAAGTTACAATGACGATGAGATCATCCTGTCTCTAGCCACATATTCTCACGATAACTGATATATCTACAAATACAACTATAAATGAATCTAGCCTATTAGTACTTCTTCTTCCCTCAATTTTCTCAATCATTTGTTTCAATGTAAAGATTTGATCCTACAAACAATCATCATAAGCAAACATCGTAAAATTAACTTGCAACAACGTTACTTAGTTTTTGATAACGCTTTGAAGTATAGTAAAGTGACACGGCAGAGTCAGTCTTAGTCTGTACACACACAAGCGCATAACAGAGGAAATAATCACCTTGAGTTCTATACACATTAGAAACGTGAGAAATTCTTCTTAAATGACTGAACTCAATATATTATCAACACAGCTAAGTAATCAACTTTCTAATCTGAGGATCAAGAGCACATTTCAATCACTAATAATTCGGGTAGATAATAAAGTTGCCCCAAGAGCTAAATATCCCCAAATCATAGCAGTTCTGTCATAAAATTATACTTCTCTACCACTTGCTCAGTCTCTCTCCCCCTATATCATCTTCCTACCTAAATAAGAGAAGGTTATTTTCAATTATCAGAGAGCACGCAATATCAATTTGACGAAAAAACGTTCTAAATACACTAATTCCGCGCACTAAATCTACTCTGAGGTAGAACGACCTTATATATGATACTAATCTTCATACTCCTCTATATATCACTCTTTAACACACAATATTCACGTCACCTATCTCGTTTTCTAAATAGTGTGTAAATGAAAGTTTATCACATTAATCATCTATCCATAGATAATTTCATCTTAACTGCAGATTATCATTCTTTATACACTTAATCTCACTCTATAACCTATATATATATATATAATCAAAATTATAAATATATATTAAATATTATTATATATATAATATACTACTACGTAGATCCCCCCCCCTCTATTGCTAATCCAACCTCATCCCGTACAAATACCTTATATTACTTCTGCACACCATCAATAACCACACACAACACATCCAACAAAAATCACTATTCTTCATTACTTATATATTATTATAGCCAAAATAATTAAATGCTAAAGAATTTATTCAGAAGTATGTTTATCTTATACTCTTCAACTCAACTTTCATCACATGCTCACGTATTTATTTTCATTAGTACCAAAAACTCAAATCTACCTTTTAGTAATATTATTCCATATATAAAGTAGTTCCCCTTATAAAAGGAAGTTTCATTTTTATATGATATTAAACCTTTTATTCGCTGCTTATTTACACGTAATCCCGATATTAAAGAATTTTGCGAATTTTATATTATTCCCTGTAAGTCCCATAATTATCAATTATATACCATTACTTTACCAAACTGAGTTTCTATACTTACATACTATTCTTATCTTTTACGTATGACACCTTTTAGTATTCTTTTACCTCCTCACTCTCAATACCATTGTACAGCATAGGTAACGGTACAAAGCGTATTACATCATATTGGCTTTTATAGTATACATTTTCAAACCACTAGATTATACTTTCATTTTACTTTTTAACTACTGATTTGCCATGCACCTATATTCATTCCACCACTCACTGTTAACAATATTACTTCCTACTTTACTAATCTTTGTAAAGTCACACATTCCATCGAGAGCACATCTTAATTTGTGAGACACATTGATATCATACCCACATTTATGGTGAAGCGTATATCTGTTTTAGTTAAACTCACCCACATAATACTGTAGGTATGTGATGGATAGACACAATTATGAAGTATTAAATAAAAAAATGATAACTATTGAACAGAGAGTGTCGGGAAATTACTATATATAATAAATATATGTTATCAGAGAAGAATTTATTGTGTGTATCTATTATCACCAAAAATAATAATTTTTCCGCTTTGCCCAGTGCTTATAATTATATTTCATACTTCGCACTCTAAAAGATAATCTAGTACCACGATATATCATGTCACTCGGCTAAAATAGATATTATCTCACACTAAAATTATATCATCCAGCCGGAACACAGGTGGGAAGACCTTTGTGGTTTTTTTTTTTTTCTAGAATTCAAAAATCTGAACCAAATTTTTTAGATTATAGACCTGTTGATGTATAGTTTAAGTTTCAAGATATTTTAACAAAAATTATAGGACTAGGTCTCAAATATGTCTTGAACATGGCTCTTGTGAAAAAATCGCTGCAAAAATTATCACAGAGACAAGAGCTATACTACGCAGGAACATCACGAGAGAGGAGTAACAAGCTTGTAACCTCACAATAAATAATAAATTTTAGAGCTCATTATAACTCTAAAAGCTGCATTTATTGAGTCTTATTATTATTTGATGCTAATAAAAATTAAAATTGGAATTGTAAAATTAAGGAAGATATCAGAACCAATTTTCTCAATTATAGTAAACTTTTACCTCATATATTTCTCATTCTAATAAGAAACCCTAAATATAATAACGAAAAATGACCAATAGAATTACAAATATTATTATTACTTTACTATCATTATTTTCTCTTAAAATAATTTAGTTAATTTTATTTAGAGAATATACTTGTTGTATATTATAATCAATGTTTTAATCAACAGCCTTGAATTACATTTCAGAGTTTAAGTCCGAGTAAAGGCAATACATAGGTGTCAGAGAGAAGATTATCTTATTAATTTACAGAATAAGTTTTCATGTATCTTAAGAGAAAGAGAAAGTAATAGTTAAAAATCATATTTTTGTTAAATATTGGATATTTCGTACAATAGAATATAAGTATATATTATGTAAAGTCATTTTATAAATTGAAAATGAGAAATGAAATATATATTAACGCCTATGAGTTATGACCTCTGTTTTCGATGCACCTGCATAGAATCACGTCAGGTTCGGGGCAAGCTTGCAGTCCACATCACGTTGCGGGATACCACCAGGGATTATATGGATTTTACGTACTAGAGGTGGTGAACTTTATCTGGCCTTCTCACTACCTTTCAGTGATCCAGCACGCCACGATGACCGTGTCTGCGAGCAAGCACGCCGCACTGAAGAGAGATTTGTACAGTTTTAAGCGGAACATTATCATAATCAATCTACCTTATTTTATTAATGAAAATTTCAGAATTCCACCAAGCTACTGTTGTAGAGGAGAGAGAGAGTAGAATTCTGCCCTAGAGTACAATTCCCCATTCTAAAGGACAGAAGGCCAGAAGAGCCTCGCGCACACACACACCATGATACCTTGCGCTAAAGCACAGTACTACTCCTATCGGTATTCGTTTTAGTTTAATCATAAAACGACTTTTATCATTATAACACAAAGTACAACTAATGTTTCTCACTCACACATGAGATTCCAAACGTCTAATTGTAACTTTTCATTTCTATATTTCTCTATAAAGACTAGGTCTTTTAGTTATTTATGTCTTCTTTTCTTCCTATTATATATTATCGACTGGCTGAGTAAAAATGCTTGTGTAAACGCCTGGAGTAACTTGACGTAAGCATCCCGATCAAAACATATATACTATGGAGAATATATGTCTACTCTGTAAGACGCTCGCTCACAAGATCGTAGAATGACTACAGTAAATTAATACTCTAAAACTGCCATATAAAATATATTTCTTTTCAATATTCTAGACTCAGAATCTAAACTCAAGGGAAACAGTAAGAAGTGAAGCGAAAGATTGAAAAAATTGTTCTGAATGAAGATTATTTTAAAAATGATGATTCAAATCATGGCGTCCTTACCTCTCTTGGATAGTTAAAGGTATGTATTATTCATTATTATTATATATTATTATATATTATTAATTATATTATATTATATTATTATATTATTTAATTTATAATTATATTTAATTATATTATAATATATATATATTAATTATATATTATTATTATTATTATTAAATTATTATTATTCTGTCATAATCTGCTTAATTATCTTGGAGTATAAGACGTAGTTGAGAGTCAAATTTCGGATTATTTTATTATCTCAAATCTAGAGTTGAGTGTATCTATATTTATTATTCAAATAATTGATTTATTATTATTATTATTAATTATTATTATTAAGTATGTTATATAATGAAAGAGAATTTTATATTTTTATTCTATTTTAGTTAATGTTAATCTTGGTCTCCAGACTATTCATTTGTAAATTATAAGTGATATTTTATATAGTATTTTAGTCTTAAATTGTAATCAAAATACATTTTGATAGAGTATTTCTAGTAATATTACGTAAATTTAAATTCACACTATATTATTTTGAGGAGCTACAAAGGGCACAACATGTGGTTGGAGATATTATAATTGATGTAGGACCCCTTTCGGAAATTGTATTTCATGTAAGTTATGTACATATATTACAACCAATCAGACAAAGTAATCATGTAGGAGAAATTGTAAAGCTTCAGGAAAATATTTGAGTACTCGAATATCTCGCCACTTTCTGAATAATTGTTTTTGATTGATTGATTAATTTATTTATTTATTATCTAATTCTTTATTAAATGGCAGGAGTCGGATTATTATTATTATTAATTATGTATTATTGATGCTTATTATTAATTAGTGTATTATTATTATTTTATTATTTATTATTTCCCAAACATAACTATCTTACAGAGCGCTGTCACGATATGTTAACTTCTCAATACGACATTCAAATTAATTGTATTACTTCTATGCCCTTATTCGAACCTTGAACCTCTTTATTGAGAATGAATCGCCCATATACTCCAATTCCAAAGTCTTTTTCTCCATATATGATCCACTAATAACTTCTATTTTTATCCTTTTCCTTAATCCCTACTAATGCCCATGTTAATATTAATAGAAAGTCAGTTTTACTCTATACATTATTGTCTCAAAAACATTACCATTTGTGTTGTATGCCTATCTCCACCTGTTACCTACTCACTTCATACATGAAAAACCTTCTTAATGGTAACATTCTTCATTCTATTACTTATAATTCGTGTTAGCATCCACCGATTAGTCACGCCGCGTTTATTATTTTTTGCTTGAGCAAAATAATCCCTTGCAGACCATCAATAATGTTTTTTCTAGACTGTCAGCTACATGTCCTAATCTAATTTTCTGTTCGTCTATTTGTTTCATAACCAAATTTCATTCTTGAAAGCCACAACTATTCTATTTTTTAATCTTAAAACTATCAAAATCACTATATCATGGTGTCCTTGGGATTCGTCACTGGATTGGCTCTATCACACGCTACACACATGATAGAACAAGTTTTGTGCCAATAAATTATTACCTGTAAGGTTGCACTTTCTCTACTTTATCGAATTATGTATTAAATTTATATTTATCGCATGCTATATGTTATAACAAGAAATTTTCTCTTTACGCTTTGGCTGAGTTCGTCTTTTTTCACTCCTTATAATTTCGATGTAGACGACACATAATTCCAACACCCTGCAGAACACCGGTCCTAGAGTCATGTTGATTACGTAAAATATCTAAACGTAAACATCTATAGCGAGTTTAGTGCTGATATTAAACTATATCATAGGAGTATCCCACTAAAAAATATGTAAATTGATCGTTGAATGAATTTTGTGGCTCGAGCGTAGAACATACACTCAAATTCTAAAATGTTCGAGATCCATGTTTGCGCTTCAGGTTTTCCAGCCCTGATACTTCTTATTTTGGTACAAATGACAGCCACATAGCGAGAGTTAATAAAAAATAATGACTCATCACCAAAAACTCAAGTATCAAGGAATATTACTTTATAATTTCTTTATTATATGTATATAATTAATCTAATAAATAATATTACACAGAAATATAAAGGAAAATCATTTACAGATTTTGAGAGTAGATGACGTTATATTTTTTTTAACACACAGAGATTTTAGCAAGACTGTTATTATGATCAAAAATGAAACTGAGTAATGTTAAACTAAATAAATAATCTGATAACGGAGATATGAGTCAAATTCAATATTATTTATATTAATTATAAATATATACATATAATAAATAATAATTCAAAAATTAATAAAGGAAAATTTATTTTAAACGTTAATGTAGAGATGCGAGTTTTTGTACGAGTTGTAATTGCTCGCGCTGTTATGAAAATAACTGGAATAAGCGGGACAAAAGAGTGTCTGACAAATTTGTAACACTAAGGCAAAATGAAACTTCGAAGGGCGGAGATGTTGTGTAGAGACTAGTATACACGTTTTTCGGAAGAACCAAAAACTCGTCACACAAGAACATAAATACATGCTTATAGAAGGGTGTGGAGCATGACAATCATCAGTTCTTAAAGATGTGAGAATCACCTTTGTGGTATTGCGGCTGCCGTTATTCTGTTATGCGCGTATAGCAGTGTGAAAACACGCGAGTATATGCAGAAGAAAAGTATTGTTATATGTGTTAGGAGTATTAGAGGCGTGAGAGTGAAAAAACTTATTATTCACCTAACCATAGTTCAGGCGAAGAAGGTGTAAGAAAATTAATATTTTAAGAGGCGATTTATAAGGGTGAGATTATAGGTTACCTCTTTGTTGTAAAAGAGATTAAAAATATGAATTTGAGAGTTAAAGAATTTCAATGTTGCGACACGGCGATTGCCGATGAAACTCCATAGTGCGACAATTTTTAAAAACCTGGACACTGAGATTACTATGCAGCGCAGTGATGAGCGCAGAATGTGCAAATTTTAATGTAATTAAAAATCAGAGTAAGTCTCGTTGCTCGTGACTATGAACAATCGCCCAATGGATTTGCATTAATGGGATATGAGGTAACGTATTCTTACGAGAGGGATTGAGGCTAAAGTAATCTTGGGACCGAACAATGGTGATAAACAATATATTGTTGAACCGTCTGTATGATTAAGACATTAAGAACATTAAAGCATACGAGACTCAATGTATATAAGAAGCCACAAGTTAAGAGCTGAGTGCAGAAGAATAGCCAACAAGTCAATGTCCACAGACTAATCCAAACATGGCTCAGGCAAATCGCACAAAGAGACACCGCTTATAGGCTGTCAATGAAGTTGTTTGTAATTAGCAAATCCAACCAAGTATTTATGGCTTAGTCCAAGTAACTAATGAATAAATATTATAAATATATGATATGCCTGGCAAACCATCCACTTGCATTAATAACTAAGTTATGTCACACATCCATCTAACATTAATAACTATCTGGATTCTGAAAGAGTGCAGACCAAAAACCTCCGGAGCTCGAATTTTGGTTTCAGTCAACTTATATATGAGTATCCAAGGGCAACGATTAAGCCTCATCGCAAACAAAAACTAAACCCTAGTGCCTTATGGTCTGCACATGCGAGGTCTATCACTCATTAACTTCCATATGGCAGACTATTGGACCAAAATTAGACAACCTCCGATTAACGTAGAAGTGCTGACTTTTCTTATATCAAGATGGCATGCTCGTTCTTTTCATGTTTCTGTAATTATGCTCCAACCACTGGTCCTCCCTGGTCACTACACTGTTCCATTTTCTACTATGAGAAAATTTAGAAACAAAATTGATTGAGAAATGAGGGAGAAGAAGAAGTAAATTGTATTTAGGTTTTTATTGGATTTGCAACAGGCGTATGATAGAGTTTACATAGGGAAGCGTTTGCAGGTGCTTAGTGTATATGGTGTTGTGGTAGCTTACTTGGAATGGAATCAATAAGTATTTGTACATAGTGAAGCGTGTGTAGATAAATGGTGTCAATGGTGATTGTTTAGGATTAATAGCGGAGTAAAGACAGGTTTGGTGTTATGTCTCCTTTGGTTATTCCAATTTGTATTGGATGGGGTTATGAAAGAATTTGAGGTGGGGATGGCAGGAAAATGGTGTTAGAAATGGTGGAGAATGGAGTTGAGTGGAGGGTGCCCTACCTATTATATGCGGATGATTTGGTTCTGTGTGGCGGAATCTGAAGAGAGTTTGAGAGGATTGATAGAGAGATTTGGCAAGGCGTGTGTGAAGGAGGGGCTTGAAAGTAAACGTGGATAAGAGTAAAGGTTATGGTTGTTGAGTGAGGATAGCCCTCAAGTGTGAAGTTTTTTTAGATGGTGAGCAGCTAGAACACAGTGTCTGAGTTTTAAATATTTAGGGTATATGTTTGGTGAGAAGGGAACGGACGATGCAGAGTGTAGTAGGAAAGTTGTGAATGGCAGGAAGGTTTTTGGTGCGGTGCAATTAAATCGTTTGGTGAATGCAAGGGACTGTTTGGTGTGCGCTAGGGTTCTGTATGATGAAGGGATAAATTGTTGTTAATCCTGTGTTATTGTATTGGTAGTGAGACTATGGTCAATGGAATAAGAAGTAGATATTGATCTAATAGTTCAATTGTGTTCAGATGGACATCTTAGGTGGTGTGCTAGTTGTGACTTAGGTGTGAGAGGTGAACGTATTAGAGAGATGTGTGGGTGAAGATTAAGGGTAAATTGAGAAGATAATATGTTAAAGTATGGTTGATGATGGTTTGGTCATGTGGAAAGGATGAATGATAGTAGGTTTGGTTAACCGGGCATGTATAGTGGGTGAGTGGTGTTGGGAATCCGACGGCTGGGGAGTACCGAAATGAGAAAGTGGATTAGTCGGTGAACGAATGTCTGTAAGAGAGAATGTAGAGTTTTGGCAGAAGGCGAGAATGAAAGTGCATGTGAATAGGAGAGAAATGGCGGGGTTTTGTATGGGGCATGGTTTGTGGCCCACCTGGCCAGGGGATGAACCCTACACATTGACGATTTACCATAGTGAGGGTCGTTCGCGGTCCCAGGATGCTCTAGGGTGGATTTTCTGTCTTGTGACGCAGCTTTCTCAACTAATTAATGGTACATGAGGGGGCGGTAAGGCCTAGGGCTTTCTTTTTTCGACGTTTTTATGTTCTCTCATATCTGCTGTTCTTTCCGCATCCGAACTTATGTATAGACCTTACCTCCCAAGTTGCTTGGGGCAAAGAGGAAAAGGTGAAGAAAGAAAGATTAAGAAATAATAATAATAATAATAATAATAATAATAATAATAGGGATTATTATTATTATTATTATTATTATTATTATTATTATTATTATTATTATTATTATTATTATTATTATTATTATTATTATTATTATTATTATTTTTAATTACTGATATTATTATTATTATTCTTATTATTATTATTATTATTATTATCTTCAAGTGGGGGGTGAGGTGCACAACATACACCAAAAACAGAAAAGTATCAGATGTGAGAATTCGGCGCAACTCAGAATACTTCACCCTAGGGTTTCACGAAACTGCGACGGACCCTCACTGTTGTATCTCGTCAATGTGGGATTAATTCCTTCGGCCAGGTCCACAACCATACCCTGTCACAAAAATCCCGTCATTTACTCCTATTATGCACCTTTCTTCTCGCCTCTGTCAAACTTGAATTCCTTTCCTTGAGACATTCCTTTACTGTCTCAATCCACTTTTTCTTTAGTCTCCCAGTGTCTTGACCAGCATTCTCACCACTATACATCTGCTTAACCAACCGACTTATCATCTATCTTTCAAATGACAAACATTGAATTAATCTTCATTTATATCTATGTTACGACATTTCTTCACACCACACAACTCCTTCTAATGCGTTCATTCCTCATTTTATCAATTCTCCTCACACCTAACACTACCCTAAGAATTTCCATTCGAACACGTTGTACGTTAATTATAACGCTTATTCTATACCATAGTTTAACTACTATACATTAACACAGGTAACAACATACCCTTATGCAAAAGCCTAGCGCTCTCAAGATTATCCCTTTGCATTCACCAAGGATTTAATTGCACCAGTCACCTTCCTACCATTCACAACTTTCCTACTACACTCTGCATCATCCGTTCCTTTTTCATCCAACATATGTCCTAAATAATTAAACAGATATTTGTTCCAATTGCTCACCATCTAACATGACTTCATACCGAGGACTTCCTCACTCACTGTCATAACCTTCCTCTTATCTACATTTATTTTCAAACCCCTCTACCAGATTCGGCACACAAAACCAAATCATCCTCGTACATCAAACAGGACACTCTTCACTATCTTTCATTCACCATAATTCTAACACATTCCCCTATTATTATTATTATTATTATATTATTATTATTATTATTATTATTATATTATTATTATTCATTATTATTATATTATTATTATTATTTTATTATTATTATTATTATTATTATTATTATTATTATTATTATTATTATTATTATTATTATTATTATTATTATTATTATTATTATTATTATTATTATTATTATTATTATTATTATTATTATTAATAATATATGGTGTTGGTGGCAGGCTTCTGAATGGAATCCAAAAGTATGTTATGGACGTGTGAATCGGTGTGTAGAACTAAAGATGTGAAAAGTGATACTGGTTTAAATGATTAATAGCGAGTTGAGGCAGGGAATGTGTTTAGGTCTCCTTGGTTATTCAATTTGTATATGGATGGGGTTTAATTAAGAATTAGAGATGAGTGTGGCAGGAAATGGTGTTGGAATGGGGGAGAATGGAGTTGAGTGAAGGGCGCCCTACCTATTATATCCGGATGATTTGATTTTGTGTGGTGAATCTGAAGAAAGTTTGAGAGGATTGGTAGAGAGATTTGGAAGGGTGTGTAAAAGGAGGGGTTTGAGAAGTAAACGTAGATAATAATTAGGTTATGGTTGTGAGGGGAGGATGTCCAGGTTGAAGTTTACTGTTAAGAATGACTGAGCGCTGGAACAAATTTGTGATTTAAATATGATATAAGATATATGTTGGAAATGAAAAAGGAAACCGATGATGCAGAGTGATAGGAATGTGGCTATGGTAGGAAGGTGGCCGATGCAATTAATCGTTGGTGGATGTAAGGACAGTCTTGAGTGTGCTAGGATCTTATATGATGGTATGTTGTTACCTGTGTTAATGTATTGTATTGAGATTATGGTCTGGAATAAGAGGTAGGTATAGATCTAAAGTTCAATGTGTTCAGATGAACAATCTTAGGGGCGTGTTATGTGTGAGAAGGATTGATAAAATGAGGAATGAACGTATTAGAGTTATGTGGTGTGAAGAAAGGGGTAAATGAGAGAATAAATGAAAGTACGTTGAGATGGTTTGGTCATGTGGAAAGGATGAATGACAGTCGGTTGGTTAAGCTGATGTATAGTGGTGAGCGTGTTGGGAATCAACCGGCTGGGAGACCGAAGAAAAGTGGATTGAATCAGCAAAGGAATGTCTGAAGGAGAGAAATGTGAGTTTGGCAGAGGCGAGAAGAAAGGTGCATAATAGGAGTGGATGGCGAGGATTTGTGAGGGGATATGGGGTGGCCCACCCGAGCCATGGAATGAACCCTATACTGACGATATGAAATAGTGAGGGTCCGTCGCGGTCCCGTGAAGATCTAGGGTGGAGTTTCTGACTGTGACGAGTTCTCACTCATAGGTAGAGAGGGGGGGGGGGGTGTAAGGCTGGTCTTTCTTATTGACTTTTGTCATATTCTTCTACTACTATTCTGTTTCCGGTGCAGTTCACGCACCTTACCCCTAGTCTTAAGGAAAAAAGGTAGATGATTATTATTATTATTATTATTATTATTATTATTATTATTATTATTATTATTATTATTATTATTATTATTATTATTATTATTATTATTATTATTATTATTATTATTATTATTATTATTATTATATCCATAAGGTTGACAATTATTAAATTTTGTAATTTACATTTTATAATAATTAAAACTTTTTCTCTTATTAAATGTAATCCAACTATTTTCTGTATGCTATATCATCTGTCTATTTAATTTTTAGAAGAAAAACATTAAAACCTCTTCGCCATCAAGCTCAAAACCATTAGAGTCATCAAAAAGTAATTGTTCCTCTATTGAAAGTAAAATTTCAACTTTTATAAAAAAATATATAAAACCTAGCCCTGTCACAGTAGCGAAGAAAGATGAACCATTGCAACCTAGTTCTGACCATAAGGTTTCTGATGATTTGGACAACGTGGGCAAAACATTTGAAGAAAAGAAATTGCAGATTCAAAATGTGTTGAAAAAACCTGGTAAGATTATTATTATTATTATTATTATTATTATTATTATTATTATTATTATTATTATTATTATTATTATTATTATTATTATTATTATTATTATTATTATTATTATTATTATTATTATTATTATTATATATTATTATAATGCTCTGGCCTGCGTCGAGAGCGGACGTGTATTCTCAGTGCTCCTTAAGTTTTCACCACTGTGTCTTATGTGCGAAATCTTTGTCCCTCAAATTAATAATAACAATATCAATTTTTGAATCAAAAGTGTTAAAATTGTTAATTGAATAAAATTTCTATTCAGCATTAATAATATTGTCATTATAGTGCCTATAATCAATAGTCACGTTGTAGGGGAGAGTGAGTGTTGGACAAGTTATTTCTTGTGTTCGCTGCCATTTTTATTTATGTTGTAAAGGTGAATAAAAATGGCAGCGAACAC
Source organism: Trachelipus rathkii (assembly GCA_015478945.1). Taxonomy (NCBI): domain Eukaryota; kingdom Metazoa; phylum Arthropoda; class Malacostraca; order Isopoda; family Trachelipodidae; genus Trachelipus; species Trachelipus rathkii. Next base: position 26,509 of record JABUQX010005256.1, on the reverse strand, counting down.
CAGAAATAGCTCTTAACATCGTCGCTACCATCAATAATATCAGCAACAACAACCACAATAATAATTACAACAACAACAACAATAATAATTACAACAACAACAACCAAAACAATAGAAACAGAGGGAGAAGGCGGAAAACCAAGAAAGGTAAAGAAGATGAAGAGCAGCATTCTTTCGAGGAGAGTTTGACTAATAGCCAAGAAAATGAACTTAATTTTTCGCATTCCCAACTTTTTAATTCCAGTCAGCATGAATCTGTAAATTCAAATTTACTTACGATCCTCAATAGCTTAAAAGAGGAGATGCTTCAACTAAAACATCTTTTGAAGAAGAAATTACTGGTATTTAAAATGCCTTTAACGAATTTATACAACAATAAATAATATCATTGAACTACAGGGTAAATTACTTAACTTTGAATATGGAATTATTTCTGATAATTGAGTGTTAGCACTGGGACTGGGAGTCTCTGCCAGTCCCAGTGCTAACACAAAATTATCAGAAATTAGGAGCATGATTAAAACTATCGAGGAGATTCAAGATATATTACAGCAAGAAAGAGTGAAAAACATATGTGTGATGAGTTTGGCTGGAATACCTGAATTAAATGAGGATAAGTCCTGCAAAGAAACCGTTACACAAGTCATTGAGCAAAAATTGAAAATTAAACTGACCTCTTATGCAATCTCTGAGGTGTATTGCTTAGGGGAAAAAAGAACAAAAAGCAGTAACAAACGTCCTATTAGATTTAAGATTAATGATGACACAACTAAAAGTCGTTTAATGTCAGCTTGCATCAGAGAGAAGCTGAATATATTCATTACCGAAATTTTAACAGCAAAAATAAAATAAAAAAAAGCTATTGGAACATGCTCTAAAAATAAGGAGAGATCATAGGCATATTATACATGCCTGTTTTTTTAAAGGCGGTGTGCTACACATTAATAAAAGTGCAAATAGTAAATCTATCAAAATTAAAACTGAAGGAGAATTGAACACCTATTTGATTTCCGTCAACGTAACACCGGTTGAAATTAACGAGTAAGGATATATTTGTCGATAATTGTGATATTATTAATTTAACATGATTCTTATCATTGTAATTATTGCTGATATTGAATATTATTTCTATTATAATGATTGATATTACTACTATTATCATTATGACAATTATTATTATTATTATTATTATTATTATTATTATTATTATTATTATTATTATTATTATTATTATTATTATTATTATTATTATTATTATTATTATATTTATTTCTTTTTCATCTTCCTTTTTATTTCCCAAGATTAGGAGTAAGGTGCGTAGCATGCATCAGAAAAGAAAAGCAGTAGAAGAATATGACAAAAGTCGGAAAGAAAGCCCAGCCTTACCGCCCCCTCTGTACCATTAATTAGTGAGAACTCGTCGCAATCAGAAAATCCACCCTAGAGCTTCATGGGACCACGACGGACCCTCACTATGGTAGATCGTCAATGTAAGGGTTCATCCCTTGG
>JABUQX010005256.1:15000-20000 GCA_015478945.1 Trachelipus rathkii | reverse complement strand
CAAATAAAACCAAACCCTAGCCCTACATTCTCAATGGTGAAAGTGTTTAAATTATATTTATGGGTGATGCATTAAATTTGTACGAGGTTTATTATTATATATATATATATATATATTATATATATATATATATATAATATATATAATATTATATATATATATATATATATATATATATATATTATATATATATTATATATATATATTATATATATATATAGTATATATATATATATATATCGCATCAATCTTGATACAAGATTATACACTTCCAAGTGATCGTGAGGCTACCTCTTTGGCGTACCCCAAAGTATCACTCTGCGTACCCCACTTTGGAGACCACTGCTCTAGACAACATCTTAGAGACGCCACCTTTTATCCACATATCATATACACATACTTATATCCACACCCCTCTTGTAGACAACATCTTAAAAGAATCCCTATCTCTTATATCCCTAATGTGTGGCGGAGAAAATTGCCACATCGTATGTTCTGCGTGTCGTAGAAGACGCCTATGGGACGGTGGTAGTTAGGTTGGCTGCCTACTACCACATCTTTTGCCAGGAATGCTAATGCATGCCTCGGAGAAGGTCGTGATCGCCGTTAGTGGCCTTCTATCTTACAGCGAAAATATATGAATCGTATGGGTACATGGAATGTCAGAGGAATAAATGTTGAGGAGAAGAGGAGAGAGGTGATGGATGTATTTAGAAAGAGCAAATTTGATTTGCTCGCTGTGACTGAAACAAAGATGAAAGGAAACGGTGAAAATGAGTGGTATGTTGTGAAATATGTTTGTGTTGGTGTGGAAAGAATGAGAGGGGATAGAAGGGATTGCAATTCTGATGAGTGACTTGTGTAGAGAAAAGCTATGGTAGATTTTGTCTGTGTGATGTGTAGAGTACTAGAATTCTAAAGGTTTAAATTTAAGTTGAAAACAGGTAAAATTTGTGGTGGTTGCGGCATATGGCATCTAGAGTGTCAATACTTGAAGAGAGTGCGAATTTCTGGGATAATCTGAATGATGTTTTGGATGAGGTGAGTAGGAGATTCAGTTCATTTGCCATATATCTGCTCACCAAGGATTTTTTTTTTACAGTTTTTCACCACCACTCACGGCAGAGCCCCTATTCAAGGAAGGGGGGTTGTTAGTACGCTCAAAAGTCACCCTCTAGCGCGCAAATTACGCATATTAAGCACAGACGCAGGGCTTAAGGTGAGCGGAAAATTAAAATTCAGCAAGGAAATAAGAATTATGGAAGAGAAATTCCACATAACAGAGGTGGTGGGAAAAAAGGAAGCACCACAGCGAACTTAGCCTGGGGTTACCAATATCAACACAAAACTCGTGCGTAGATACAGCAGCCCTTGTGCTACGAGGGTGTGGTGGTACGCGAGTGATGAGTTCCATCGAGCACCAGCCGCTGCGGTACCTATAGGATAGAGATAAAGCACCAACATCGCGCCGCAAAGTGAATTGGAAAGTACAGAACAGTTTATAAGCCTTTTCGCCTTTGACTCGACCCTGTCCAAAAGCCGGGTGAAACCAGACCCCCCCCCACAGATATTAGAGCAATACTCCATGCATGGACGGATGAGACCCTTGTATAGCTGGAACAACTGAGAAGAGGAAAAAAAATCTCTCAACTACCGTTGTGATGTGAGGTTTGTAGAAGTTGGGTTTTTAAAGAATTGAATTTCACAAGGTTGAGACGACTCCATCCGGAAATTCTATCCAGATCAGCAAGAATAGAATCGGAAAGATTAAGACGAGAGGCAATTCTAGAAGTAAAAAAGGGAGCAGAATGAAGAGCCGAGTCATCGGCATATGAGTGGATAGAGTTAGAGGTGCAGGTGAGAAGATCATTAATGAAAAGTAGGAATAAAGTAGGAGATAAAACAACCCTGAGGAACACCACTATTGACAGAAACAGAAGAAGAAGTCGCCCCATCAACAACAGCCGACATTGAGTGATTTGAATTGAAAGAAAACTAGACATAAGTAAGCAAAGAGAAGGAGGAGACCCAAAGGAGGGGAGCTTGGAGAGCAGTGACGCGTGCCATTCTCGGTCAAATGCTTTGTATATGTCAAGCGCCACCACGCAAGTCCCCGTAGTTCCTTTTTTTTCTTTTTTGTTTCATGGTCTAATTTTTTTCATCTAACTTATACCACCACACTACTCGTTTTTTTCACAACTGAATAATCATTTGCTCCACTACTGTCACCTTGAAACATTGAACACAGGCTCCTTTCTTTCCCATCCATTTCCTCCTTTTGTTTGCCCTTAACACTCGATGGATCATCCATCTCTACACCAACAAAAATCATACACGAAAACCTAAGAACGTAGCAGAGCCCGCTCTGCTACCACTCAGAAATAAAATCTAAGATAAGCTAGTAAACAAGAAGATAACAATAATAACAACTTACTTTTAGAAAGTTAATTCTAAAATCTGATTTTCTTTCTTTGTAGTTTTGTGATTTTTGTTCTTAAATTTATAATTAATTAAATAAGCTCGCACTATCGTATTAGTCAACCCCCGGAATACAATCTTCCTATGGCCAGTGAAATTGAGCTCTTAGAATTACCCAAACACTAATATGAGCTCGGTTCAAAACTTATTTATTAAAAGACCCTTAAGGGCAAACAGACTTCAACCTCTAAAAACTAAAACTTTACTTTATAATTAACCCTATGAAAAGAAAAATATGTAATTAAAAACAACAAAATTATTTCAAATAAAGAAAAAACATCGACTTAACAAATAACAAAAGCAAATACAGAACGTCCCCCCCAACATCATTTCTCCATGCTGACATTTAAAACAAAGAAAAAACAATCATGTTATGTTTGATTTATTTATTTATATATTTTTCCTTTAAGGAATTGCTTAATCGAAATGGTGCTGCATTTTATGCCGAGAAAGGAACTGCATCTGAAATTGCATCCGTTTTAACACGTTCACTGCCATGTCAGTCACATATGTCTGACGTTTTTTTGAAAGTTTGGGAACCTGTCACCCATATGTGTCTGACGGTAAAAATTTTGGTAAAGTCGCTGTCAACCACATATGACTGACGCTATAGGCATTTTACCATTATAATTGATTTGTTTGGCCTCTGGTGAACAATTTTCGATATTAACTTTGGCCTCCCAAGCATGTTTTATCAATTTTTTTATGACGAAAATTTTTATAAAGAAGGGAGCATAAAATAAGAGTTCTCTTGATGTTTTATTTCAATAAAAAAGTGTTTACAAGTAATATAATAATACTAAATGAATACTAATATATTTAGAAAAATAATAAAAATATAAAATAAAGTTGATATTCATATAAAAGTAAAAATAAAAATTACTATAACTAATGTTGTTGATATATATATATATATATATATACTATATATATATATATATATATAGTATATATTATAAAAATAAAAAAATATATATATATATTTTATATATATATATATATATATAATATATACATATATATATATATATACTATATAATAAAATAATCAATAATAATAATAGTTGTTCCAACCTAAAAACTCTTATCTCCAATTTTTTTTTCCCAGTAACTCTTTTGGTATATTATGTAGGAGTTTACAACTCCCACCCAAGTAAAAGTTCTATTCCCAGTTTTCGATACCACTTGACCCCTTTTCTAAGGGTGGTGACATAGGAAGCCATCTGGTCTGAGAGGTCTATACCACTCTTGCCCTTGTTATACTCTAGAACTGCAAGAGGCTTTTCAGTTGTTTTTCTTCGTTTTCTTGCTGAAGGTCAAGATTAGTTGAAGGTTGCTGACTGGTGGAAGGTCCGGGATCATCTACTTGGAGATGCCGCTCCTGCTGTAGCTGAACAAATTCTGGAGTATGTTTGGTTGATAGCAAGCGAACATCTCGAGTATCTTTCCATTTTAGAACAACTATGCCATTATTATCTTCTCTTGCTATCATTTCACCTTTTTTCAATTTTGCTTCCATAACCTGTTTTGGCATAAATTTTTTATTTGCACGCAATGTTCCCACTACATGTGTATTCCTTTTTAGAAATAATTGAGCCATCTCGTAGCTTGTATAGAAATTGTCGACGTACAATGTTCTTCCTTGATCAAAAAGTCCTGTCATAAGGGATTTGCAAACATTTGTGGCAAGACCGACTTCTCGAACCCAGTCAAGCTTTTCCCTGAATAAATTTGAAGGTTATATGTATAACCTTCATGGGTACAAATTTGAAGGTTATATGTGTAACCTTCATGGGTACAAAGGGCTTTGTTGGGGATGTATTGTCGGAAAATTAATCTGCCTCTCCATGGGACTAAGGTTTCATAGATGACTAGATTGATTGCAGGTGATAATATAGTCTGAAATTTTGCTTTTAGAAGTTCTATAAGAGGTTGTATTTTTCCAAATATGTCCCCTTTTTTGTTTCTTCATTATTGCTAAAATGAAAGCATTTCAACAATAGTTCAAATCGGTTTCTACTTATCTCTACACTTCCCGGAATACTAGTCTTGTATAAAATATTTGAACTCCAATAATTTACTATTGTCCTCATTTTTACTAATCCCATCCAAAGAAGAAAACCCAGGAATTTTTTAATTTCTGTTCCGGTTGTTGGTATCCATTTCTGGAGACTTGCATTAGGCGCAGGATTGGTCGATGCTTCAATGATTTGACGAGCACATAAATTTGTTTGGTACGTCAAATGATCTAGTACTTGTTCATCAAGGAATAATTGAAAACATTCAATAGGCTCTATATTTGGTTGTAGGTCTATTTGTAGATCAGAATTACCAGTAAATGGGAATGATTTTGATCTATTTTGGTATTCACCCCATTGCGGTGGTTCCAGGTCTTCTTGCTCTGTTTCAGGAATATCATCGATTTGTTGAGTGTCATTTTCTTGTATTCTCATTTCCTCAATATATATATATATATATATATATATATATATATATATATATATATATATATTATATATAAT
>JABUQX010005256.1:0-12500 GCA_015478945.1 Trachelipus rathkii | reverse complement strand
GCCAAATGTGACCGTCTCTTCAAGCAAATTTGTGAAGATAAAAAAATGCAGACCATATGAGACTTTTACTTCACACTGAGGTAAGGTGGCTCTCAAAGGGGAATTGCTTGAAAAGGTTCATAGAACTATTTGATGTTGTTAGTGACCTTTTAAGTGATAAGCTTGAAATGAAGCACCTACTAACCGCTGATGGTAAAGCATTTGTGAGTTATTTAGCAGATATCTTTGAAAAACTGAATTTGTTGGATAAATAACTTCAAGGAACAAATAAAATTCTTGTTAATGCAAAGACGAAGATATTTGGCTTCATTACATTTATAAGAGTTATGTCAAAAACATATTTATGACAAAAATTTTGACCTGTTTCATTGGCTAAAAAAAATGTTAATTGAGTGGATCATTCGAAAATATTGGCCTCTGATTTGAAAGAGATTTTCTGATTTAAAACAAATTGATTTTCCAACATGGGTGATGCAGTCAGTGCTTGTTGATCTATCTGATGTTTCAATGCAGTTCCAAGAAAAACTCTGAAATGCATAATGATGAGTCAGTTAAAACTTCAGCTCAATAAATAAAAGACGACCTGGATGCGTTGTCGATAGACAGAAAACTAAATTACCAAACTCAACGAACTTCCAAGAAAAATATTGTTAACGTTACTCATCTCATATTTAGTAAATGTGGCTTTATGCTGTAATGAGATTTCTAATCACCTCACCAACTGTGAACAAGACAAACTCCGACCTGGAACTTAGAGACTAACGCAGGCAGACTGAGATTGAAGCTGACTAAATCTAGCTGCATAAGAATAACCATAATATAAAATCTCTATTGCAAGCAGGCCAATCAAGCCAAGCAAGGATCTCACTAACTGTTAGGTGAGAATGTTTAGATACCTTGTATCTTATGATTAAGCTATTACTCTCATTATAGAAGAAGATTCCATTGAGGAAACATATTTTCTCATCATTTAATCGACATTTTCAGTTTCTATTTATTATGTTTGAAATTTTATTTGCTGTTTTTCCATATCACTTTTATATTATTATTATTATTATTATTATTATTATTATTATTATATTATTATTATTATTATTATTTTTTTATATTATTATTATTATTATTATTATTATTATTATTATTATTATTATTATTATTATTATTATTATTATTATTATTATTATTATTATTATTATTATTATTATTAATTATATATTATTATTATGTATTATTTATTAATTATTAATATTATTCATTGATTATTCATATATTACTTACTTATTATATCATCATATTATTATCTATTATTATTATTTCTTATTAATTTCGTTCTCAGTACTTCAACTGTCTTTTCGTTCTTTTAATTTTCTTTTTCATGGCTGCCATGTAGCTTGTTAAGACCAAGTTAATGGCCTTTTAGGCTTCCTCCACGTGAATAGGAGTTCACTTTCTGAATAATAAGAATTATATGTCATAAGGGGAAGGGGCATCAATATTAGAGATGCTTAGGTGGGGCATGAGCATGGGCAAAAAAAAGGTTGGGAACCACAGGTCCATTATCTATAAATGTCATTTTTTTTATATCTACAAACAAACGCCAAGGGTCACCAATTTCTGTCACTCTATGAAAATGGTGATCATAAACATAAATAATTTTTTTATGGCAATTTTTCTTTTCATCAGATCACAACACAAAATTTTTAGATAATTTGCAATTCGAGGAGATATACCGTTTTTGTTTAGATCCTTTTTTTTTTTATTTTGTCTACTCAACTATTTTGCCTCTGCTCAAGGGAAAATATAATTAAAAAAATTCAGTTGAAAAAAATGTCGGACTTACAAAAAAAATGATCAAATAAAAGTTGTAACTCCCCCAAAATATATACAGTATGCTTTTTTAAATTTCATTTGATTGAGTGATCATAAAAAACATTATCCTAAGAATATATTCATAAAAGCCATATTCATAAGGTGTCGGAGATTGGTGTGTCTGTTTTTTTTTCTAGATATCAAAAATCTGAACCAAACTTTTTTAGATTATAGACCTGTTGATGTATAGTTTAAGTTTCAAGTTATTTTAACCAAAAATTATTGGACTAGGTCTCAAATATGTCGAGAACATGGCTTTTCTTCAACTGAAAATACAAAACAAACTATTAGAGACAGAAAAATGCTTGTAATAAATATTTTAGAGCTCACCCAAAGCTGCATTTTGTCTTTTATTTGATGATAAATAATTGGCTGAAAATTAAGGAAGATATCGGCCAATTTTCCCTATTGAAACTTTCCTCAAATTTCCCTTCAAAGAAACCCAGAATCCTCGAAAAATGACAATAAAATTTAATATTTTACTTCTATAACTTTTTTCTTTTTTGAATTGTTAATTTTTAGGGAAAACTTGTTGATTATAATCAGTGGTTCACAAACTTTTAGTATTCGTGACAGCCTTGATTCATTCAGGTTTATCAAAGGCACTCTATGTCAAGTTCTAATTATATTTTCTTTTAAAAACCAAGTTATTATTTTATTTATATTATTTTATTAGAAGATTAAATTGTTATGGAAAATTTTTTTTTTTTTTCTAATGTTTCTCATCACCTCAGTGGGAAAGCTGCACCACACACTTTGGGAACCACTGCATTATGTATTTTAAGTGTTAAAACTTGCTTATAACTTTCAGAGCAGAACAGGTGACCTGGACAAGGATGGAGTTTCGTTTGCGCCTTCATCCACCTTTTATTCTGTTCGGTCAGCTATAATTCACAGAAAAATAGGACTTCTTTTTAATCCTTTAAAGGACAAAGAAGACTGGACAAACACAACTCTTGGCAATACCTTACCACCAGGACAAAGTCCTAAAGGAATTCATTCTGCTTCATCTTCAAACAGCTTAAGCTCTTCTGCCAAAAATTCAGGTGATAATGCTTGTGTAAAAGCTTTGAGTAATGTGAGACCCACTTCTGAAAATATGTCATTCGTCAAATCAGAATCCAGTACTTCAAACTCTAAAACTGCCATTAAAATTTCTTTTTCAAATTCTGAATCAGATAACTCAAGGGAAACAGTAAAAGTGAAGCAAGAGATTGAAGAAATTGTTGAGAATGAAGATAATTTTAAAAATGATGATTCAAATCGTGGCATCCTTGATATAAAGGTATTATTATTATTATTATTATTATTATTATTATTATTATTATTATTATTATTATTATTATTATTATTTCCCAACATAACATTAAGGTGCTGTCAGATTGAACTTCTCGAATGATTAAAAGTAATTGTATTCTTTTATGCTGCTCTTGTAATTGAAACCTCTTATGGAATGTGCCATATAACCCTCTCCTCCAAATGTCCACATCTTGTATTTATCATTTTCCTTCATCCTTACTGATTACACAAGATACAAACTAAAAAATGACTTATGTAATTTATAATCTTTACCACACACTAGTAGTCTAATATAATCTATCTGACAACACGTGTAACCTAATATAGAGATCAAGAAAGTAATTACCTGATAAAAAAAATCCTATAATCTAATATAATCTATCTGACAACACGTGTAACCTAATATAGAGATCAAGAAAGTAATTACCGGATAAAAAAAATCCTATAATCTAATATAATCTATCTGACAACACGTGTAACCTAATATAGAGATCAAGAAAGTAATTACCTGATAAAAAATCCTGAAGGTGGCGTCAATTGGCAATTCTCGATAATTAAAATAGATGATATAATTATAATATATGTTGATTATGATAATGGGTTAGTTGTATGTTAGTAATGTCTAGTAATATACGTATGGTCCAATCATGTCAATTATATAATAAGGTCGTGTCACAATAATAATAATTTGATGATTCTCAATAGATATAACAATAAATTATATAATTGCTCACAACAATATCTGATATAAATGAGAACACGTCTATGATGTATTTCTTCCTTTTGATCTGATTCAGCTCACACTCGTATATATTTTTGTCTCACTCTCATCAATATTCTAATACTTTTTGGATGCTAAATTTGTTATTATTAATCTTATAATATATTTAGAAAAGACGTATGTAACTGAAAAAGAAAGAACTCATATAGTAGACAATGATGATGACCCTCATCATCGCTGTCTGCTATCACTTACTAATGCCATTTCTTATTAATAGATCCTTTATTTCATCAAGCAACCTCCCTTTGTTTTTGCCCCTTTCCCTGTTACCTATCACTTCATACATAAAACCCTTCTTAGGTAACCCCTCTTCATTCATTCTAAGCATGTGTGTGCATCCCATCTTATCACCCGTTAATTTTTTGTTTACACCAGACATCTTTCCTTGCAGCACAAAATTTTTTTTATTCACACATGTCTAATTCTATTTTTCTCGTCATGCCAAATTTATCTTCAACTCCTTTCATTAACAAAAACTCACTCCTTTTGATGATCACTTCTCACACCCATATAGAACAGTCGGAATAATATACTCTCAAACAAATTAATATTTGTCTTATTTAAATTTTCCCTTTTCCCATATATCTCTTTGAATACTTAACTCTCTCTTTCACTCTCCAGAGAATTTTATTATCAATATCTCTCATCTCTACAAAGGCCCCAATATCAATCCCTATAAACGTAAAGACTGTAAATTCCACTAGGCTTTCACGTTCAACCTTCCACCTTTATGTTTTCCAACCCTGATTGACCTTCATCTTCATTGAAGTTCCAATTATAATAATAATAATAATAATAATAATAATAATAATTATTATTTATTATTATTATTATTATTATTATTATTATTATTATTATTATTATTATTATTATTATTATTATTATTATTATTATTATTATTATTATTATTATTATTATTATTATTATTATTTTTATTTTTATTATTATTATTATTATTATTATTATTATTATTATTATTATTAGTAGTAGTAGTAGTAGTAGTAGTAGTAGTAGTAGTAGTAGAAGATGATAATGATGATGATGATGATTGGGGTGAGGTGCGTAGCATACACTGGAACGGAAAAGTAGTAGAAGAACATGATGGAATTAGAAAAGAAAGAACCCCTTTTAACCGTCCCCTTTATACCCCAAGTGAGAACTCGTCGCAGTCAGAAAAATCCACCCTAGGGCTTCACGAGACTGCGACGGACCATCACTGTAGTATCTCGTCAATGTGGGAGTTCATACTCTTGGTCAGGCCCACAACCCTACCCCCTCACAAAACCCTGCCATTCACTCCTGTTATACACCTTTCTTCTTGCCTCTGCCAAAACTCACATTCCTCTCCTTCAGGTATTCCTATACTAACTCAGTCCACTTTTTCTTCAGTCTCTCAGCCGATCGATTCACAGCACACACACTACTTTATTCATCCACTTAACCAACCGAATATCATCCATCCTTTCCATATGACCATACTCTCGTTTATTCTCTCATTTACGTCTTTCTTCACACCATACAACTCCCTAATGCATTCATTCCTCTTTTTATCAATTCTCACACCTAACGTCCCTAGGATTGTCCATTTGAACACTTTATATCTTAGATTTATACCTCTTATTCCAGACCATAGTTTGACTACTATATATACATTAACACATTAATACCCTCATGCAAAAACCCTAGCACACTCAAGACTTTTAACTTCATATTCACCAAGGATTTAATTGCAACAGCCACCTTGCTACCATTCACAACTTTCCTACTACATTCTGCATCATCCATTCCCTTTTCATTCAATATATATCCCAAATATTTAAACTCAATTTTTTGTTCCAGTTGCTCACCATCAAACATGACTTCACACCGCGGACTCTCCTCACTCACTACCATAACCTTTCTCTTATCCACATTTACTTTTAAACCCCCACCTTTTACACACCCTGCCAAACCCCTCCAACAGTCCTCTCAAACTCTCTTCAGATTCACAACACAAAACCAAATCATCCGCATACAATAAGCAGGGCACCCTCCACTCTTTTCCATTCTCCATCATTCTAACACCTTCCCCTGCCACCCCCATGTCACTAACACCTGCCACAGAGCTTCCCTATTAATCCTGTTATACGCCTGTTGCAAATCCATAAAATCTAAATACAATTTATTCTTCATCTCTCTTTTCTCAAATATTTGTTTCAATGTAAAACTTTGACCATTATATCCTCTACCACTTCTAAATGCACCTTGTTCTTTTCCAAACATTTCTTCAGTCACTCGACGTACTTTTTCAACCAAAATACCAACATATATCTTCCCTACACACTCAATAAACTAATTCCCCTATAGTTCCTACAGTTCCCCTCATCTCTTTTACCCTTATATAAGGGTAAAAGTTGCTTTTAGCATATTCAAACACGCTTCTTTTTTCCTTTTAACCGCTTGCATCATCTCTTCATTCTACCATTCACTGTTGAGATTCTTACTTCCTACTTTTGCACATCCATATACTTCTCTTGCAATACTAATAAGGGATCCTTCATTTGTGTCCAGATTTGTTAAGTTTCATCTTGTTCATATTCAACTGATTTATTTGCAAGCTCTCTTAAATACTTTTCCTTATTATCTTGTTCACTTAAATTCTCAATTTTAATTCTTCTCACTTCATTTCTTACACCTTTCCCTCTCCATCCAAGCCCCCATTAATTTAATCTTACATAAACAACATAATGATCCGATAACCCCATCCCCATCACTGATTTAACATCCATCACATTCTTCAACATCTCCTTCTTCACCAACACAAAATCAATCATACTTTTCACTTCGATACCACCTCTGCTTACACCAACTCTAGTATGCTTATGAATACTCTTGTGTTTGAAGAAAATATTCTTTACACACACACACACACACACCTCTTTCCTCACGAAAAATAATCACCCTCCATCCATTCTCATTTTCTTCTGTCACCTCAAATTTACCCATTATACCATCCCTTTTCTGATCACCTATCCAACCATTTAGATCGCCCAACACATTAAATCTGAAGCTCCTTTACACCCTATCTAAAACATCATTCAGATTATCCCAGAAAGTCGCACTCTCCTCAATATCACCCTCAGGTGAACTATGTGTTACAACTACACATACTTTGACCTTTTCAAACTTAAATCTAACCATTAGAATTCTAGTACTCGCACAAACAAATTCCACCATAGCTCTGTGACACATGTCACTCATCAAAATCGCAATTCCTTCTCTCCCCCTCTCATTCCTCTCCACTCCGGCAAACATACACTTCACACCACACCACACCATCTTCGCTGTTTCCTTTCATCTTTGTTTCAGTCACAGCGAGCAAATCAAATTTACCCTTTCTAAATACATCTATCACCTCTCACCTCTTCTCAACAATTCTAGTACCCAAACGATTCATACAATTTCGCCGAGAAATAGAAGGTCGTTTACGGCGATCATGATCATGTTCGAGGCCTGCAATAGCATACCTAGCAAAAGATAAGTGGTAGTGGGCAGCTAACTCATCTACCACTGTCCCTTTAGTCCCCTTCTACGACATGCAGAACATACGCTGTAGGTAATTCTTTCTCATCCACACATAGGGATATAAGGTAATGTCTCGAAGAGGAGTGTGTATATAAACGCAAAAAAGAGGTGAGGCATTGGGCACTGGGATGTCATGGGGAATACCTTACACACCATTAGCCCAATGAAATCTACTTCTGTCGCTTCGAGTGCGCTACTCTACAACCGCTACCTACCGCTACCTACATACCTCTACTCTACCTTATACCTATAAGGTTGACAATTATTAGTTTGGAATTTAGATTTTATAAAAATTAGAACTTTTTCTCATTTTAAATGATTCAATTTTTTTTCTGTTACTTTATTATTCATTTATTTATTTTTTAGAAGGAAAAGATTGAAACATCTTCGACATTAGACTCATCGAAAAGTAATAGTTCCTCATTTAAAAGTAAAATTTCAACTAATATCGCTGCTGTAAAATCTAGTCCTGTCACAGAAGCGAAGAAAGATGAACCATTACAACCTAGTTCTGACCATAAGTTTTTCAGTGATTTTAGCAACGTGTGCAGAACATTTGAAGAAATGGAAGTGCAGATTCAAAATCTGTTTAAAATCCCTGGTATTATTATTATTATTATTATTATTATTATTATTATTATTATTATTATTATTATTATTATTATCTCCTTTCCCCAGATTGGGGGTGAGTTGCATAGCATACACGGAAACAAAAATAGTAGAAGAACATGACGCAAGTTGAAAACAAACCCTTCCCCCACCTTACCGTCCCCTGCATACCCTTAAGTGAGAACTCGTCGCAGTCAGAAAAATTCACCCTAGGGCTTCAAGGGACTGCGTCGGACCATCACTGTAGTATCTCGTCAATGTGTGGGTTCATACCCTGGGCCAGGCCCAAACCGTACCCCCTCACAAAACCCCGCCATTCACTCCTATTATGCACCTTTCTTTTTGCCTCTGCCAAACTCTCATACCTTTCATTCAGGCATTCCTTTACTGACTCAATCCACTTTTCTTCAGTCTCTGAGCCAGTTGATTCCCATCACACTCACCACTATACATCGGTTTAACCAACGAATATCATACATCCTTTACATACGAACAAACTATCTCAATGTACTCGTGTTTATTTTCTCGTTTACGCCTTTCTTCACTCCACACAACTCTCTCAAGCGTTCATTCCTCATTTTATCAATTCTTCTCACACTAACACGTCCCTAAGATTGTCCATCTGAACACATTGTAGTTTGTATCTATACCTCTTATTCCAGACCAAAATTTCACTACTATATTTTAACACAGGTAACTGCGTACCGTCGTACAAAACTCTAGCGCAAGCAAGACTTAATCCCTTTACGTCCACCAAGGATTCAATTGCATCAATCACCTTAATACCATTCACAACTTTTTTACTACACTGCATCATCCATTCTCTTTTCATCCAAAGTATATCCTTAATATTTAAACTCAGATACTTGTTCCAGTTGCTCCCATCTAACATGACTTCACACCGCGTTCTTCCCTCACTAACTACCATAACTCTACTCTTTTCTACATTTCCTTTCAAAACTCTCCTTTTACACATCCTGCCAAACCCCATTACTAATCCTCTTAAACTCTCCTTAGATTCGCCACACAAAACCAAATCATCCGCATACAATAAACAGGGCATCCACCACTCTCTTCCATTCTTCATCATTCTAGCACCTTCCCCTGCTATCCCTACCTCTAATTCTTTCACAACCCCATCCATGTACAAATTAATTAACCAAGGAGACACAACATATCCCTGCCGCAGTCCACTGTTACCAATCACTTTCAACTCCTTAAATTCTTACCCACGCTTCACTATCGTCATACATACTTTTGATTCCATTGTAAAGCTTGCCACCAACACCATATACAATTTATTCTTCACTCATTTTTTCAATCATTTGTTTCAATGTAAAAATTTGATCTACACATCCCCTACCACTTGTAAGTGCACTTAGTTGTTCGCCAATCAGCCCCTCAGTCACTCGACGTACTCTATTAACCATAATACCAGTTTATCTTTTATACAACATTCAATATATTAAATCCCCTATAGTTCCTACAGTTCCCTTTATCCCCCTTACCCTTATATAAGTGTACCGTTATTGCTCAGTTCCAATCCCTCTGAACTATACCCCTCCAAAAACTCTTTGTTGCACAACTTCCAAATGCAATCACTCACCATCTCGCCTCCATTCTTGACCATTTCACAGTAATTCGATCTATACCTGCAAATTTAACATTCTTTAATTTTCTCACTCTACCGGTTACCTCCTCCTTACTAATTACCTCATCCCCATAATACTTAATTCTTCTTGCACCATCAAACCCACACACATTCATTATTATTATTATTATTATTATTATTATTATTATTATTATTATTATTATTATTATTATTATTATTATTATTATTATTATTATTATTATAATTTTTATTTTTATTATTATTATTATTATTATTATTATTATTATTATTATTATTATTATTATTATTATTATTATTATTATTATTATTATAATTACTATTATTATTATTATTATTAGAAACAACCATTATGATCTTCATCTAAGGACACAACCGGTGGAGTTGAAGGATTCTTTTCTGTCTCACACGGAGGTCCATAGCGACTCTATAACGTTTTACACCGATGGTTCCAAGACGGAAAGAGGGGTGGGAGCTTCAGCTGTGTTTCCGGACATCACTGAATCCCACACCCTTTCACCGTATTTGTCTGTTTTTTCAGCTGAACTGAAAGCGATATCCATGGCGGTGAACAGAATCAGTACCTTCACCCGTGGGGGTAACTTTACCATCTTTTCCGATTCTCGAAGCGCTCTCCAGGCGTTGCTTGCCCAATCAGCTCGAAACCCTTTTGTCTGTGCCATTCAACAGTCCCTCTGCTTGTTGCCGGCGCAGAACCACAACATTGAGTTCTGTTGGGTTCCCTCCCATGTGGGTGTTCCTGGTAATGAACGGGCCAAACAGGCGGCTGCACACGGGGTGTCGTGTGCTCAATATTTATCTCCTGCTGTACGCCTGGGCCATTTACCTGCTACAGATTTCTCCATCTCATTACATCGGGGTTTCCTCTCTGGCTGGCAATCATGTTGGGCGGGGGATGCTCGTGGTGCCAAACCTCGAAACGTCAAGCCCGTCATTGGCCGGTGGTCTTCATCTAGTAGGAGGAGTGGCCTCCTGGAAGTGGGCCTGGCTCGCTTGCGTCTTGCTCATAACAAACTTACCCAAAGATTTTTTAGGTCGCAGGGGGATCCCCGACCTGTACATTTTGCTCCTCCAATTGTCCTCTCACTGTCGTTCATCTCTTTGTAGATTACGTTGCCATTTCGACGCAAGAAGCAAGTTCTTCCCTTACGTGTTAACTATACCTCTTCGGCATCGCCTTCAGCACATTTTATCCGAATCATCTCACTTTCGTAGTGATCGCGTTTTTGCCTTCCTATCGGAACTGAACATCTTGTATAAGATCTAACCATCTCAGCCTTGTTCCTTTTTCTTTCAGTTAGGAATTTTCCCCTGTCGTTAGTTTACTAACACGGTATAGCCGCATTCTTGTTGTGCAATGCATCATGACTCTTTTAATTCTCAAAGTGTATTATTATTATTATTTATTATTATTATTATTATTATTATTATTATGTATGTATGTATGTATTATTATTATTATTATTATTATAGGGCACTCCTTCATACTCGTATTAATTGACATAGTCAAAAATGTCAGAAGAAGTGCGTTTGACTGTGTATTGTGTAATGAAAAATATCAAATGGTAAATTTTGAAAGAATAATTGAACACTGTAAATCTAAGGATCATATGATGAAAGTTATGGTATGTAGAATATATATATATATATATAGTGGCGGCTCTATAAATTTATGGATATATATATAATATGTAATAATATATATATGTAATAATAATAATATGTATAACATAAAACAATATAACGTAATATGTAATATATTTATGTCTTTCTCTATATATATATACTGCTGTAATAAATATAATAAATATATCTTATATGTAATATATATATATATAATATATATATAATATAATAATATATATATATGTATGTATATATGTATAGGCCTATATAATAAACTTGGCATGGAGGGGCTGCAGGTTTTATATATATATATATATGTAATAATATACTTAATATTATATTATATATATATATATATATATATATATAATATAATAATATATATATATATATATATATATATATCTTAACTAATATATAAATCGCATAACATATATGTATATATATATATATATTTCTGCTGCTGCTATATACTCTTCTTTCTTTCTTTCTTTGCTCCAATAATATATATATATAACCAACAATCTACTAAAATAATTTTTTTATATTTATGTGTAAGTAGTCGCATAAATTACAACTTTTTTTTTTTTTTAATATCGATTGCATGCATTCGAACATATTCTGTAATTAAAGGAAATATTATAAAATCGATTATATTTTCTAAAATATCAATATCTGATAGGATTACCCTCAAACGGACTATTACCTAATTTTATATTCGTGTAAATGTGTGCATAAATTAAGGACTGTTTTTTTGTTTTTTTTTTAATATCCGTTGCATGCATTCAAACGAACACATTCTGTAAAGCAAAAGCCTAAAAATAGAATTGTAGGTGTGTGTCAATTTAGAAAAAAAAGTACGAAAAATGTCTTTGTCTGTTTATCTATGATTTGGTTCTCTCTCTCTCTCTCTCTCTCTCTCTCTCTCTCTCTCTCTCTCTCTCTCTCTCTCTCTCTCTCTCTCTCTCTCTCTCTCTCTCTCTCTCTCTCTCTCTCTCTCTCTCTCTCTCTCTCTCTCTCTCTCTCTCTCTCTCTCTCTCTCTCTCTCTCTCTCTCTCTCTCTCTCTCTCTCTCTTCTCTCTCTCTCTCTCTCTCTCTCTC
>JABUQX010005255.1:32500-34763 GCA_015478945.1 Trachelipus rathkii | reverse complement strand
TAGATGTAAAAATGCGGTTTAGACTTGCATCTGTCCCCTCGGAGAAAAATCACCTTTCTACAGAAAACATTCTTAACTCATTCAGCCTTCCCTCATAGCTCTTACCCTCAAACCCAGATCATCCTTGTTGCTCTACGTTGCACTCTCTCTAGCAAATCTAAGTCTTTCTTTAAATAAGGGGCCAAACTTGTGCACAATACTCTCTATTATTGCCCTAACATAGCTATTATACAGTGTACTTATAACTTCCTTACTCTTGAACAACATTGCGATTTATTTTGCCCAGCATCTTATTAGCTTTTATTCGCTTGCTTCCAAACACACTGATTACTACTTTCAATTTACTGCTTCATAATCACACTAAAATCTGTTTTCTTTGGTCCACAGGCTCAATGCCGATCCCCATTCATATCGTAGTAAAACTTTTATATGAGAATCTTAGGTGAAGACCTTACACTTATTTTGCATTAAAAATTCAATTTGGCCACTTATCTGCCCACCCAAGAAGTGTATCAAGATCATTTTAAATCTTAATACATCTCACTATTTCCTAACTGAGGTGGCCACTTTTGGTATCATCTGCAACTTAGAAACCTTGCATTTAAGTCCCTGGGCTAAATCATTTATAGGAACAATATTGGCCCCAGCTCTGAACCCTGTGGGCACCACTTCTTCACTATTTCCAATGATGACTTCATTGCCATTTAGTTGTTACACCATGTTGGCTATTCCACAACCACCTTAATAAACCATGTCACTCCACTCTTATACACATTGAAATAACTTCTTCATCAGCTTATGTGGGAAACCTTTTTAAAAACTTTATATAATATATATATTATATTAATATATTATATATATATATATATATTATATATATATATATATATACTATTATATATATATATTAGAATACTATAATTATATATAACTAAAATATAATATTATATTATAATATATATATTATATTATGATATATATATTATATATAATATATATATAATAATATATATATTATATATATAATATATATCATATATATATACTATATATATATTTATATAATTATATATATATATATATAATATTTATAATATATAATATATATATATATATACTATATATATATATAAAATATATATATTTTATATATTTAGTGATGGGACGATTAATCGGAATCGGCATTGCGAAATCGGAGGAATCGGCTGTTTTCAGGAATCGGAATCGGAATCGGATCGGCAAAATTGTAACGATTCTTTGACCGATTCTTTGGTATCAATCTGAAATAATTTTTATTCGATCTTTATGATTATTTCAAAGACAATATTTCGAGGTCTGCCGTATTGATTTTAATTTCAGTTCTTCCTGAATTCTATTTAATTAATTAAAGAAACTGGATGAGCGGCGCATCTTTACGTAAAGCCTAGGATATCATGTTAGGATTATTCAGACACGGCAGACATTGTGGCAATGTTCGTTGCCATGTTATTAATATGTTTTGATAATTATATTCCCGTGAACTCGTAAGTGAGCAGTTGAAATAAGTTTTGCCTTGTAGGCTTGTATAAATTGGAGCTATTGAATATAAAATATAAATGCCTCGAGTTTCACCTTTTCCCGTATCTCACACAGCATCTTATATAAGTGATTTTCTTCAAAATGTTATGGAAGGATTCAATATTCCTGATAATAAAATTCATGTTATAGTTAGGGATAACGCACCTAATATGGCTGCAGGAGTTACACAAGCTTGATTCCAGAAATTACCTTGCTATACACTCTTTGGCACTAGTTCTCAATGATTTGCCATATATTGAACAAAGAGGACGTAAAAACAAATATATCGCCATATGCAAACAAAGTGTACCCAATTTAATCATTCGCCCGAAAGGCTTTACAAGTAGTATGAAGAATACCAAACTAGATTTAATTTACCACAGCACAGATTTATTCGGGATATACAAACCAAATGTAATAGCCAGTATCATATTGCTTTCAAAAATTTTTTTAAGAAAAATGTGGGTCATATGATATTTTATTTTTCTTTCTGCTCCTTTTCTCTTAGAAACAATGGAAAGCTCTTGAAAAATTGCTAAAAATACTTTTAAAAATTTTAGTTGATTGTACAAATTTATGGAGCCACAAGGAATCAATGTGGCATCGGCAAGAATCCCAAATATGAAAATGATTTTGCATTTTTTTTAAAGAGTCAGAAAAAAGAACTATTTGAGGGGACTTGGGTTACAGTATCAGCATGGAAAAA
>JABUQX010005255.1:5000-25000 GCA_015478945.1 Trachelipus rathkii | reverse complement strand
GTGGGAAGAGAGAGAATACCTCTCGCGAATTTGACCTAGCTGATCGCTCTGAGAATCTCGTTATGTCTATTTTCATACTATGATGTATAAGAGAGAGGCTCTGAAGATTCTAATATGCAACCGGAAGCCATGTAGTGTTATTTCGTGGAAACGTACAAGTAGACATAGAAACACGAATTATTAATAGGTCTACAAAACTATACACAAGAGGTATAAAATGATCAGTACACTATATTCTTGACTGATACTCACTAAAAAATATAAAATTACTTACTCAAGATATATATAAATACAGATAGTATTTATTCGTCGACGCAACATATCGAGTCCGTATACAATCAGCGTAATTGTCCCATTCTCAGATAAATTGACACGATATGACTCGAGGTTTAGTTTGACTCTAGCTAATACTTCATGAAGAGAAAATTACTGATGACTCATCATATCAAATCAATAACTCGATATCAACATAGCTCAAATAAATACTCAAGCTGCTTTGCATAAAATCAACAGTAGAATCTCGCATTATAAGAATGGAACTGTAGCAAATAAACGATGACTGATGCGTGTAATGATTCATTTTAACTTCTCGTAAATTTCGTGTAAGCTCTATATCGTCTCTATATCGTTAATTCAGTGTACGTGAGAGATTATAGTTTTGATTGAATCACACTCGATTCATACTAACATGCTGCTACTATCTGCTGCTACTTATCCGATGTCTTCGCGCCCGCCCTCTACCTGTTGGTGATCATCTCTTTCGATAGTGACTGTTGGATAGAACAAGCCCTCTAATATATTGGAGGACGAATTCCTCTAAAGAGACTTACAAGTTTAGAAACATAGATACGAGTATAATATCTGCATAGTAATAATTAAGATATATCATAATTAGATAAAGCTGCTCTAAGAACTAGTAAAATTATACTTGGTAAAAGAGCTCGCAAAATAATGGTGACTAGAGTTATCGTTGTTGTTATATAATAAATTTAGATTTTTATTTTTCTTTTCTTTTTCTAGCTAAATTAGTTTTAATATGAATTCATTAACATATTTAATCAATATATTATTTGATTTAATTATTATATATACGTCCTCTCTGAGTTCTATGTATTTATTAATAAAATGTGGACTCTCTTAGATTCATTATAAGTATCTCTCAAGTGTAATTAATATATATCTCCTCTACTTATATATTATCACTAATAATATTTTAATGATAATTATATTATCATTATTTATATCATATTTTGAGTGGCGATTATTATTTTGTGCTTATTGATTATTTGCATTTATTCTCAAATAAAACTCTATACCAATGTTATTATCTATAATTTCAATTATTTATGGTGTCTCTTATAATTTCAATGAACTATATGGTGATTTGTACTCTACTCATTATCAAACATATACTCGTGGCTTGTCTGTGAGTAGAGAATACGTGATTCAGTCGCGGGATAACCATGTAAGTGCGTTACACCCGGTCTTTCTCTATTTTTGCATTATGATATTTGGTATCTACTCTCTAGATTTTTTTGGTTACACTCCCTAAGCAGATGTGTACGTCCCACGAGCATAATATTCCTCATAGAACTGATAATAGTTGTTTGGTTTGTGTTCTAGAATTTTTTAGTAGGCTCTCTCGATTTGTTGTTGTTTCATCTGATTATTTCACATATTTACATGATTAGTATACATATATAAATAACTTTCAATTTGACCTTAAAATAATAATAAATAATAATAATAAAATAATAATAATAATAATAATAATAATAATAATAAATATAAATAATTAAATTAAATTAATTAATAATAATTAATAATAATATAAATTAATAATAATAATAAATAATATAATAATATATTATTAAAATATATAATATAATATATTAAATAATATAATATATATATATAATATATATATAAATTTATATTAAAAAATGAAAATAGGTTTAAAATCAGTTTTTGATTAATAATAGCTTCCCATAAAAAACATCCTTACATTAAAATATTAATAAAGATAATAAATAAAAAATATATTTTATCAACAAGCTATTATTTTATTCAAAAATTTTTCTCCAATTTTAAATTCCTCCTTAAACTAGGTACAAAATTGAATCCCTGTAAATTTTATAATTAGTTGTACATATTAATATTTTTTGAATATAATATATATAATTATATATATAATATATATATAATATTATATATAATATATATTATATAAATATAATGAGAATAAGAATAAATTTTATTTAATATGCGCTTATCACCAATTAATGATATAAAAACTCAGTACGTACCGCATCGTACACTCTAGATGAGCCACTTTGAAGACCCATCTTAAAGACGCAGTTGTGAGTATACGCTCGATCTGCCGAGATTCACCCGAGCGAGATATCGATAATCTATGAAATTCTATTGAAAGAAAAGTTAACAACTATCAAATTATTAATTTCATAATAAGGATTCGCTAAATTAATAATAGATATCTCAATGAAACGTATTTTATTATATATCCCAGCAGTACGTTTAAAGATTTGTTCCTATTTATCCGGCCAGATTGTGATTTTAGATAATTAATACAACGACCTATATATAGTATCAGCTACACACTTATCTCGCCCAGTTGGCGGCTTCCGGAGAATTTGTCCAGATATATTTTCGAGGTAGGCCAAATGCAAAATAATATATAAGGACCGCGGTGCTTTCAGATAGTATATTTGTATCACTCTGATTTCTATCCGATGATTTATTCACCGAGAAGCGGCCGAAAAGAATTAAATTTAGCCGATAACTTAGAGTAAGCTATAAGTGCTAGAGTAGCGTAATTTATATATAATATATATATATATATAGTGCTGTATATATCTAACCTACCCGTTTCTATGGATAATGGAATAGTATATAAGATAAAGTAGTATTAATATCCAACTGATAGAAGTTACTATAATATATGGCAGATCCTGAATACACAACAAAAATACAGAGATACGATATTGTGACTTTTATTACTATCGTAATAACCTCTCTACGTCGCGGCTAACACCATACTCTTGTTTAATTTTGGTTAGATGCGCAAATTTCGACGATTTTCAGAGAAGTTTCTTTAATCGAATGCTAGCTAGTGCATATCGACCAATGGTGACTCTGTGATCGATTAGCCATCGGTTCGCACTTCTTCCCGCTCATGTATTATTCCTAATTGCTGGTGATATGAGAGTGATCTCATCTATTCTTATCCTCGAAATATGAACCAACATGGAGAATTATATATTTTTGGATGAAGAGTATAAGGCTAACTTTAAAATAACATTAAATAAATAAAATTTCATTATTAATATGGGTATTGAAATTTTCCCTATAGAAACCCTAAAAGTCTTTAATAAATAAGGCTGGTTTAATGGCCGAAATGAACTTATATCAATGTGATATTATTATATTAGGCATTATAATAATAAGACTTTATTTAATATTTTTAACGCCCTAATATAAATGCCTACTTACGAATAACAGAAGCTACACTACAACCACGATATAAGTGTCGCTATTTTACCGTCGCAAATCAGCTAGTAAACGATCCCGACACAATTACTGATCACGACAGCTGTTGCTTCTGCTTTGCATGACTGCTGGCTGATGCTAGTGAAAAGTCTAGAGAACCTTCCTGAATGATCACGTATGAAACGTCTGCTGTATATATCGACGACTTAAACTTATTAGTATAGATGACTCGATAGCGAGTAACGTCCGATAAGTAAAGGCCTTGTCAGCCGTATAAGGTTAGAAGACGTAATCTTGTATATATATATATATATATATAAGGTAAATGATAGGCTGATAATTTGCGCTAACGCGTACTAGTTAACTAACGCATAGCGAATCAACACTCTTGGTAACTTAGAAGAAATAATAGTGTTCACTCCATAACAACGAATACGAAATTACAATCTCGCACTCTTGAATATTAAGTGCTCACATCTCTCCAGTGGAACATATTGTAGAGAAATCTTCTCGAAGTAGAGACTCGTGGTACACAGTATTCACTGCGAAACAAATTGAATCGTTCACTCAGTGTGGTTCAGAGATATGACGTCGACGCGCCGTCCTGCAATCATACTGACTCTCCCGCATATATATTACTGCGAACTAGAACAGTCTCGAATTATCCATAATACGCATCTAACACCAAACTCGGCATCCGACGATTTACAAAGAACGAAAACATAAATACTCACAACAAAACGAGCCCTCCGAATTACATCATAAATTCTCTCGATGCACTCTAGCCACTTCCACACAATCATGATTCGTGTTTTCGATCATAATGATATTAGTGGAAACCAATGATGTATTATTTTACCCTGTAAATATAGGACCACTATAGATACTGATCGAGACGCACTGCCCTCTTCGTGCACCCATTCGCTCTTCAGTCGATTGGACACCATATTGAGTCATGATCGCGTTAGTAACGACCCACGAGCTCTCAGCTATGTAACAGTCCTCTAAGCAATCATTACCATGTAATAAAAATTGTTAATCAATATAGTTATAAAATGGAATTATCAGAATATATCTGTGTTACTATAGTAAATGATCAAGTTATTGATATTAATAATTATATAATATTACAATTTCAATAACATTAAATATTGCTTAATTTTTTTATATAATATTATAATGAATGTCATAATATTTTCTTTCTAATGCCCTGCTCATATCATACCATGCAATATTATGATATCAAACATATTTACAATTTGGTCACTCGTGTCACGTTGAGATAGCTCCGTCCAAGGCTACAGCATATATAGATGGCTAGCTCCTAGTGATAAAGTGTAACCGAAAAAATAATACGCTTAAATAATCTCTTCTAGAAAATCAGATTGCACGAAGATTAACGTTACTTATATGATATCCTATCTCTCGGAGGAGAGAATGAAGTCTCGCGCAATTCTATACATACTATTATATTAACGTATACCAATATTTAAGTAGAGAGATTTGGAATCTCTCTCTAGTCCATTGCAAAGAGGTAAACCTCAACTAATACCCAGAACAAATAAATACATTTTCGGTAATCTAAGTCCTATTATAAAATAAAATGTTGTATAATTATCATAGTATTCACATATAATTGAAAAATAATTGTATTTTATTATTGATTTTCTTAACCTTTAATTACAATAGTCTTAATAACTTGATACTTAATTTTAATCAAACGACATATAATGAAACTCAACGACGTTTACCCAGGCAAAACTGGCGTTCTCGATGAATTCTCTTTTCTTAATTTTCTTATTGTGTCCCGTTTTACCCCTATAAATAATTTATATATATTTATACGTAAAAAAAAATATTTATGTGATATTTTTGTATAGGAACAATAAACTATTAAAATTAAAATTATTGTATGCGTGCGATAAGATTATTTATCTCTTATATTTATATAATCATTAGACTAACTGATTGTATTATATGTATATTATTGATTTAATTCAATAAATAATACCAATTATCTGATCTTTTTACATAAAATAAAAAAAATTAAACTAATAAAAAATTCAACTGTAATTATCTATAAAAAGAGACTTAAAATGTAATTAATGATATTTATATATCATATTTAAATATTATTATTATAACGTTGCATCGTTGTAAAACGTCTAATACTAATATATATATATACTATATATATTATTGCTGACTTTTAATATATTTTGGGGTATATATAATCGCATTTCTCCACGATAGACGATTATGCCGGTCCTCGAGATCCCTTCTCGTAGTACTTACACTCCTCACCCAACAGGCTCGCGCCACACGCTGATATATACTATACTATTATTATAGGACCCGGTTATATAGGATATATTTTAATATAATATAATATAATATATTATTTTAAAGTTACTATTTAATTTATATATATAACCCATAGATATAGTAGGATTTTTTATATTTACAATTTCATTATCCGTATAATGTTACGATTTGTTTTTAACGGGTGCATATGTCATATATAAAGAATTTTAATCTTTTTGGGCTGTCATTAATCGGTAGGCATAGGTCGTATATAAAGAATTTTAATCCCTCTCCTATGGCTGTTACTAACTAATTGACTAGCTCTATAAGTATAATACTATAACCCTGATAAAAATGGCGAAATAATTAATTATATATACATAATTTCTCTATATATATATATAGTATATAATATATATATATAATATATAACGTAATATTATATATATAAAGAATTTTAATCTTCCTAGATATGCGTCGGAACTCCGAAGCCTCACTTGATGTATTGCTAGTGTTAATTACCACCTGACCAACGGATTCTGTTATTTTTAGATATAGCTTATCACTTATATATTATATATATATATATTAAATAATTTAGGAGAGAAAATGCGAAAGCGATAAAGATAGTTAGTCATTCAAACATTTAGTATTGCTAAGATATTTTAGCGATAGTATAATGAAACTAGTAATTGTATTATTTCTCGCATACATTTACTTCTCCTTAATTTTTTATTTTTTGAAGAAAATAATAAAACAGATATATTTTCTTTTAAATCGAATTTAGGAGAGAAAATTGCGTCGCTGAGCTGCGATTGACTTTATGAATTATTTGTTTTGTAAAATAAACATGATGAGTGAAAAGAAAATTAATATTTCGACCGAATGTCTCACTCTTCTTGCTCCAGCTAATTGGGCCCATATTTCCGCGAACACGAGCGAAAGCGCTCTATAAAGTAACATACGCGGACGAGATCATATCTTCATAGAGGAGCCTTTCTCTCGAGCCAGGAAAACGCACAGCAAAAATATCTCTACCATGCGCACGTCTACTAGAGTGCCGTGCTACGACTGAGCCACCCGATCACGTTGTTATTTATATTACCGGTTATCTCTCATATCCCAATTACCATTGACCGAGTTATTATTTACTAGGTCGTCCAGACGAAAAGTTTAGTCCTAACGGTATTTAGTTCTACTACGAGTACTGCTAAAAACCGTCGAATGTATATTTATTATTATTATTATAGAGTAGAGAGCAAAATATGTTATTATATATATATATATTATATATGTATATTTATGCGAATACGAA
This sequence comes from Trachelipus rathkii, assembly GCA_015478945.1. Classification (NCBI taxonomy): domain Eukaryota; kingdom Metazoa; phylum Arthropoda; class Malacostraca; order Isopoda; family Trachelipodidae; genus Trachelipus; species Trachelipus rathkii. The sequence goes on along the minus strand of JABUQX010005255.1, from coordinate 17,874 downwards.
GTTTTATATATATGATCTTCTAGATTTTTTATCTTTATATAGGTACTCATAGGTATGTGAAACCGTTTCAATTAAAACATTAATCGCGATATATCTTAACTTTATGAAAGATAAAACATATCATTACATTAAGTATTATTATTCGTATATATACTTAAACATTAGATATGAATTAATATTTATTAATTAAGAATTACCTAAGCGGTTCTTCTAGACCACAATGACTTTCTCTGAAAATTATATTGACTTATAAGTAAAAAATTGAAACACTGTTTCAAAATTCTTAATTTTCTCTAAAAAATTTAGAAAAATTCAAAGCATGTCTTTATTATTGGATAAATTATGCGAAAAAAAATACATCAGACTGACTCATATGAAAGAATACCAGCTGAAATATTATTATAAATAATGATAAGTACGGAATCTTATGCTTCTATCAATATGTAAAACGCTTTCAAAAAATTATCACCTTTCGTTATCGATTACATTAAATTGTGATGAAATATCAAATATTATATAATATAAATTAACCAACATTTATGAGGAATAATTAATTAATCGGCATCTTCTCAATTATTATTTTAACTACAAAATTATGGTAATTGGAGTTCGCTTAAACCATGGACGTGAAGTTACTCTTGTAGAAAAGGCTAGTTTAAAACTATTGACTGCAAAAACCGAGGTGAAAATACTGGAATTAATTTTCTGTTTTTCGTCGGAAGAGGATATATTTCCCAATTACGACTATAATTGGTTTATAGACTCACCTTCTGAATGCAACAACTATTGTTCTAAGAAAAAATTAACTAATTTAATAGTGGCGGTAGAAATCGACAACAGAAGAATATTCAAATGCGACATCAGTGAAAATCCACTAACAGTCGAAAATTCCATGAATTTTTCAGAGGTGAAAGAAAAAGAAGATGAAGAAGCGGCAAAATACGGAATTTCCACAAGCATATTCTTTCGTTTACTAAGAATGTTGAAAACTAAATTTGAGGAATTTTTAACCAAAGATTATGAGAAAAATGAGATGAAAATACCATTTTGCCTCTCATGCGAGGGCATATCTGCAGTGTTGAGTTCTTTTATGACATTACCCATCCATGGTCGTCGAACAAATTGCCATTTACATATGGGTATATCATGGCCCAAGCACCTACCAAAAAAAATAACTGATTCTTGGGATTCGGAAATCTTTAGAAGCCGATTGCGAAAGAGTATTAAAAAGATAGATGGTTCCTTAGAATTGAACATAGGAAATATATGTCAGTTTAATGCCATCCTTCAAAGCAACCGATATTTAGATGATACCCTTTCTCCTTTGCATTTTCCCGATGTTTACGTATTGAAATTATCATACGACGGTATAGAGAGATATATTGGAGATTGGAAATGTGGCTATTTGAGTAATAAAATCGTCGAGGTTTTTCCAAACTTGACTAACTTGGAAATCAAAATAAAGATTTCGCAAGCACATCTTTCCGGCAAAGTAGTGATGAATACAAAATGATATCAGTTGAAGAAAATAAAGCAATTTTTAAACACTTGGGAGAATTAAAGATTGTTTTCTCTGGTGTTTTATTTGATATTTGTCAGGTGTCTCCAAATCTAGAAAAAGTCGTGGTGGTCTTCGGTTACGAATACATTTCTGCTTGCAGAATTTATAATCTTTTGAAAATTACTCGTTTTTTGAAAAGAGGATTAGAATTTAATTTTGATCTTCGTATGTTAAATGAACAAATTGAACAAAAAGTTATAAAATACTATACCGAATGCGATAATCTTGACCACAAAACAACCATCGATCAACTTTTCCAAAAAATTATTGTAACTATGACCGATATTAGTGGAAATCCCATCATCCGATGGAATATAGAACAATATGACTTTTCAGGAGTGCGCGGTTTCCCAGATGATTGTGAATCAACCGTTAGCAACAAATACCGGATCAAATGGAAAAATACAATCTATGGTAGACACCAATGGTTCCAAGGCGGTATTTTGTTTTTTACCCATGATTCCTTTTTTGAGTTTTTAAACAAATATCCAGATTCCAAACCAAAAACATTTTACTTGGTTTTTCCATCTGTTGACTCTCATGATTTTATTAACAAACTTTTTGAAGCTGTTGCATGTATAATGAGTAGTACATCAGAAGAAAAGAAGAGGACGAAGAAGAGGAAAAAAAATAGAAAGAATTTTAAACTAAAAAAAAAATAGTAATATGTGCGTATACATTTGTAAAAAAGATAAAATATACAACTCTAAATAATTTTTTTTGTATTATTAATTCTGTAATACCAAATCGTCATAATAAAGTATTTTATTTTATAAGTAAAATAGAGCATATTATAGATGTTTTATTTCACTCATCCTGTCTTTAAAATCATTCGAACATTAGTTAATTAGAGAAAACCTTGTTTTCGATTATATCTATCAAGCGTCGTTGCGTTGAGGTCACGAAATACGGAGGTGTTGAAGAATACTACGACACAACGACAACATGCGTTCATTTAAAAGAAGCTAACAAATCGTATTATCATCACAAAGACAAAGACACGCACGGCACAATATTGTATTTTCTAATAACGGGAGAAGATCCTTGCGAATCATACGGCGGTCGAAGGGAACCGGAAAACGACCTAATGTGATCGCGCAACACTTTTTAGGTATAACCTATCGCTTCAACCAGACATAGTGACGCTTCGAAGGGAACTGATATAAGTCGAAGGTCTAAGTGCTAAAATCTAAAAAATTTCAAAGAAAATAATTCACAAAAAAAATTTTAAAGTCAAAATTTCGAAAAAGTATTTTAATTTACAAAAAAATGTTGAATTTTTTTCTTTCGGATTTTTTAAACTTTCGCACTTAGACCTATGACCAATGTTCATGGTATTTCCACTTATCCAATGGAATATATGATTCAATGGTGATATTTGGTTCCCAGATAATTGATAGGCATATATACATTGTCGAAATAAAAAAGTTTCTACGATGGTCATTTGTGGTTAAAAGATGGTATTTTTTTATATACTTGGTTCTTTTTTTAAATTTTTAGAAAAATATCGGGTTCCAAAAGCAAACATTTTTCCAGTATCTTTTCCAGAAATCGGTAACCGTAAATATACAAAATTTTCCAACCCGAAATATTTTGCTAGAAACATTTCTTAGTTATAAAAGGGAGACGGAATATTTTTAAAAACATCAGAGTTCCCTGATGCGAGCGAATGTTTGATCTCGTTGTTTATCTATATTATATTCGCTTAATTGAAAATAATAATAAATTTTGTTTTTTAAAAAATAAAATAAATAAAAAAAAATTCAACTGATTTAATTTTTATTTCTCGCCTATAAAGGAGGCTCAAAATATTATATATTTTATCATTAGGTAACGTGGCATTGTTGTAAAACGTCGTTTATATCGCATTTCCACGAATGTGAGTCTACGTACATTCCTCGAATAATACCAGTCGACCAGCGCCCGTGGATTTATAGAATCTTTAGTTATACCGTAGAAGGGTTTTACATTCATTGGTATTACGATTGATTTCGTTGAAAAAATACTACTACGTTTCCTTAATTCTTTTTTTTACACCCGAATTCGACGACGAATAACTCGATATGGAGAAGAAGGAAAGTAAGAAGAACGTGAAAAACCTGCAAAATTTAGCGACCAACGCTGTTTTCGAAACATTATCCTTCTTAGATTTATACAACAATGTTTCGGATTCGAGAAAATTCGCGCTGAGCTGCGATTTGATTATGAATTATTATGTAGAAAAACATGGGTTAAAAGAATTAAAATTCGACCTGCTCTTTTCACTATTGGATTCGGATGACGGGGATAAAACCTCGACGATATTTCTAGCCTTTCTGGAAAACGCCATAAAAAATCCGTACAAGGCGACCGAATCAATATCCCTGACATTGACCGAGTATATGGTCGCGACGAAAAGTTTAAACTACGGTGATTCCGCGGCTGCTAAAACAGTCGAAGTTATTAGGACAATGGGTTCCGAATACAAAAGTTTAAGATCTCTGATTTTTTATTTAGACCAGTATGAAACCTTCATAAAATTAACGAACTTAATGAAAGAAAAACATCAACATTCTTTATTTCGTATCTTGAAATTAGAAATTATTATTAAGACAACTAGCCTTCTCGACCACGACGACTTTCTCGAAATTATGAAAAATATTTCTATCTTGTTTCCAAATTTAGTTTTTCTAAAAATAATATGCCCATGTCGCCAAAGGATAAATTTAAGAAATACAATCAGACTGACTCATGAAAGAAACCAAGCTGATATTACAAATGATATAGCGAATGCTTCTATCAATAGAAACGCTTTCAAAAATCTCCCTTCGTTAAACGAATTAATTGTAGAATATAACAACATAGAGGAAATTATGGGAATCTCATCAATATTTAACTTACAAAAAATTGGAGTTCGCTTAAACCATGGACGCGAAAGAACTGCTGTTGAAATGGCTAGTTTACAACTATTGGCTGCAAAAACCGAGGTGAAAATACTAGAATTAATTTTCTGTTTTTCGTCGGAAGAGGATATATTTCCCAAATACGACAATAATTGGCTTATACGCTCACCTACTGATAAATGCGACAATAATTGTTCTAACAAAAAATTAACTAATTTAATAGTGGCGGTAGAAATCGACAACAGAAGAATATTCGAATGCGACATCAGTGAAAATCCACCAACAGTCGAAAATTCCGTGAATTTTAGAAAGGTGAATGAAAAAGAAGAAGAAAAAGCGGCAAAATACGGAATTACCACAAGCAATTTCTTTCGTTTTCTAAGAATGTTGGAAACTAAATTTGATGAATTTTTTTTAACCAAAGATTATGAAAGAAATGAGATGAAAATACCGTTCTGTCTCTCATGCGAAGGACTATCTGCAGTGTTGCATCTTTTAACGACATTACCCATTCTAGGTCGTCGTCGAACAAAGTGCCATTTACATACGTGTATATCATGGCCCAAGCGCCTATCAAAAAAAATAATTGATTCTTGGGATTCGGAAATCTTTAGAAGCCGATTGCGAAAGCGTATTAAAAAGGTAGATGGTTCCTTGGAATTGAACATAGGAAATATATGTCAGTTTAATGCCATTCTTCAAAACGACCGATATTTAGATGATACCCTTTCTCCTTTGCATTTTCCTGATGTTTACGTATTGAAATTATCATACGACCGTATAGCGAGATATAGTGGAGATTGTAAATGTGGCTATTTGAGTAATAAAATCGTCGAGGTTTTTCCGAACTTGACTTACTTGGAAATCAAAATAAAGAATTTCGCAAGCACAGCTTTCAAGCAAAGTAGTGATGAATACAAAATGATATTAGTTGAAGAAAATAAAGCAATTTTTAAAAATTTGGGAGAATTAAAGATGGTTTTCTCTGGTGTTTTATATGATATTTGTCAGGTGTCTCCAAATCTAGAGAAAGTCGTGGTGCTCTTCGGTTACGAAGAAATTACTCCTTGCAGAATTTATAATCTTTTGAAAATTACTCGTTTTTTGAAAAGAGGACTAGAATTTAATTTTGATCTTCGTATGTTAAATGAACAAATGGAACAAAAAAATATAAAATACTATCCCGAATGCGATAATCTTGACCACATAGCAACTATCGATCAACTTTTCAAAAAACTTATTATAACTATAACCGATATTTGTGGAAATTCCATCATCCGATGGAACATAATACAATATGACTTTTCAGAAGTTCCCGGTTTCCCAGATGATTTTGAATTAACTGATAGTAACAAATACCGGATCCAAAGGAAAACTACAACCTATGGTAGACACTTATGGTTCAAAGACGGTATTTTGTTTGTTACATCTTGTTCCTTTTTTGAGTTTTTAAACAAATATCGAGATCCAAAACCAAAAACATTTTACTTGTTTTTTCCATCTATTAACTGTCATGAATTCCTTAACAAACTTTTTGAAGCTGTTGGACGTATAATGAATAGTGCATTAGAAGAAAAGAAGAGGAGGAAGAAGAAGAAAAAAAATAGAAAGAATTTTAAACTTAAATAGAAATATGAGCGTATTCATTTGTAAAAATGATAAAATATCCAACCAAAAACTTTTTTTTGTATTGTTAATTCTCTAATACCAAATCATCTTAATAAAGTACTTTATTTTATAAGTAAAACATAGCTTATTATACATGTTTTATTTCACCCATCCTGGCGTTAAAATCATTCGAATATTAGTTAATTGTTTAAGATCAACGATGAATCACATATTAAACGGCACAATTATTATGTCTTCAAAATTTTGAATACTAATTTCACCAACTTTTTTCTGAGACTTTTCGAATCCTTTTATGAACGAATAAATTAGATAATAAAAATCTGGGTTATTATGTCCAAAAGACGAAATTTTTCGATTGATCATTTTATTTTATTAGATAAAAATAAAAATAATAAAAAAAAAGTTAGATATAAAAAATATTATATATTTTAGGTATAAAATATTAATTATTAAATCCATTTTAAAAAATAAAAGGAAAATGAAAAGGAAAATGATGAATAAACGAGTCGATTATAGAGGGAGCGTTTAAAATTTTCAACCCGAAATATTTTGCTAGAAACATTTCTTAGTTATAAAAGGGAGATGGAATATTTTTAAAAACATCAGAGTTCCCTGATGCGAGCGAATGTTTGATCTCGTTGTTTATCTATATTATATGTGCTTAATTGAAAATAATAATAAATTTTGTTTTTTAAAAAATAAAATAAATAAAAAAATTCAACTGATATAATTTTTATTTCTCGCCTATAAAAGAGGCTCAAAATATTATATATTTTATCATTAGGTAACGCGGCATTGTTGTAAAACGTCGTTTATATCGCATTTCCACGAATGTGAGTCTACGTACATTCCTCGAATAATACCAGTCGACCAGCGCCCGTATATTTAAAGAATCTTTAGTTATACCGTAGAAGGGTTTTACATTCATTGGTATTACGATTGATTTCGTTGAAAAAATACTACTGCGTCACCTTAATCCTTTTATTTACACCCGAATTCGACGACGAATAACTCGATATGGAGAAGAAGGAAAGTAAGAAGAACGTGGAAAAACTGCAAAATTTTGCGATCAACGCTGTTTTCGCAACATTCTCCTTCTTAGATTTATACAACAATGTTTCGGATTCGAGAAAATTCGCGCTGAGCTGCGATTTGATTATGAATTATTTTGTTGAAAAACATGGGTTGAAAGAATTAAATTTCAACCTGCTCTTTTCGCAATTGGATTCGGACAACGGGGATAAAACCTCGACGATATTTCTAGCTTTTCTGGAAAACGCCATAAAAAATCCGTACAAGGCGACCGAATCAATATCCCTGACATTGACCGAGTATATGGTCGCGACGAAAAGTTTAAACTACGGTGATTCCGCGGCTGCTAAAACAGTCGAAGTTATTAGGACAATGGGTTCCGAATACAAAAGTTTAAGATATCTGATTTTTTATTTAGACCGGTATGAAACCTTCATAAAATTAACGAACTTACTGAAAGAAAAACATCACCATTCTTTATTTCGTATCTTGAAATTAGAAATTATTATTAAGACAACTAGCATTCTCGACCACGACGACTTTCTCGAAATTATGAAAAATATTTCTATCTTGTTTCCAAATTTAGTTTCTCTAAAAATAATATGCACATGTCGCCAAAGGATAAATTTAAGAAATACAATCAGACTGACTCATGAAAGAAACCAAGCTGATATTACAAATGATATAGCGAATGCTTCTATCAATAGAAACGCTTTCAAAAATCTCCCTTCGTTAAACGAATTAATTGTGGAATATAACAACATAGAGGAAATTATGGGAATCTCATCAATATTTAACTTACAAAAAATTGGAGTTCGCTTAAACCATGGACGCGAAAGAACTGTTGTTGAAATGGCTAGTTTACAACTATTGGCTGCAAAAACCGAGGTGGAAATACTAGAATTGATTTTCTGTTTTTCGTCGGAAGAGGATATATTTCCCAAATACGACAATAATTGGCTTATACGCTCACCTACTGATAAATGCGACAATAATTGTTCTTACAAAAAATTAACTAATTTAATAGTGGCGGTAGAAATCGACAACAGAAGAATATTCGAATGCGACATCAGTGAAACTAAATTTGATGAATTTTTAACCAAATATTGTGAAAGAAATGAGATGAAAATACCGTTCTGCCTTTCATGCGAAGGACTATCTGCGGTGTTGAGTCTTTTAACGACACAACCCATCAAGGGTTGTCGAACAAAGTGCCATTTACATACAGGTATATCATGGCCCAAGCGCTTATCAAAAAAAATAACTGATTCTTGGGATTCGGAAATCTTTAGAAGCCGATTGCGAAAGAGTATTAAAAAGGTAGATGGTTCCTTAGAATTGAACATAGGAAATATATGTCAGTTTAATGCCATCCTCCAAAGCGACCGATATTTAGATGATACCCTTTCTCCTTTGCATTTTCCTGATGTTTACGTATTGAAATTATCATACGACGGTATAGAAAGATATTGTGGAGATTGTAAATGTGGCTATTTGAGTGATAAAATCGTCGAGGTTTTTCCGAACTTGACTTACTTGGAAATCAAAATAAAGAATTTCGCAAGTACAGCTTTCCGGCAAAGTAGCGATGAATACAAAATGATATCAGTTGAAGAAAATAAAGCAATTTTTAAAAATTTGGGAGAATTAAAGATGGTTTTCTCTGGTGTTTTATATGATATTTGTCAGGTGTCTCCAAATCTAGAAAAAGTCGTGGTGCTCTTCGGTTACGAAGATATTACTCCTTGCAGAATTTATAATCTTTTGAAAATGACTCGCGTTTTTTGAAAAGAGGACTAGAGTTTAATTTTGATCTTCGTATGTTAAATAAACAAATGGAACAAAGAGTTATAAAACACTATACCGAATGCGATGATCTTTACCACAAAGCAACCATCGATCAACTTTTCCAAAAAATTATTGTAACTATGACTGATATATGTGGAAATCCCATCATCCGATGGAATATAAAACAATATGACTTTTTAGGAGTGCGCGATTTCCCAGATGATTTTAAATCAACTGATAGCAACAAATACCGGATCCGAAGGAAAAATACAATCTATGGTAGCCACTTATGGTTCCAAGGCGGTATTTTGTTTTTTACCGCTGATTCCTTTTTTGAATTTTTAAACAAATATCCAGATCCCAAACCAAAAACATTTTACCTGATTTTTCCATCTTTTGACTCTCATTATTTTATTAACAAACTTTTTAAAGCTGTTGCATGCATAATGAATAGTGCATTAAAAGAAAAAAAAGAGGACGAAGAAGAGGAAAAAACATAGAAAGAATATTATTAAACTAAAAAAAAATAGTAATATATGCGTATGCATTTGTAAAAATGATAAAATGTCCAACCCTAATTTTTTTTTGTAATATAAATTCTTTAATACCAAATCATCATAATAAAGTACTTTATTTTATAAGTAAAATAGAGCGTATTATATATGTTTTATTTCACTCATTCTCTTTTTAAAATCATTCGAATATTAGTTAATTAGAGAAAACATTGTTTTCGATTAACGATGAATCGCCCATAAAACGGACAATTATTATATATCCAATCACATTTGAAAAATTGGAAAAATAATTTCATAAACTTTTTTCTGAGATTTTTGAGTCATTTTATTAACGAATAAATTGGGTATTAAAAATCTGGGTTATTTTGTCTAAAAGACGAAATTTTCGATCGATCATTTTATTTTATTAGATAAAAAAAAAAAAAATTAGACATGAAAAATATTATATATATTAGGTATAAATTATTATTATTAATTAAATTCATCATTTTAAAAAATGAAAGGAAAATGAATAAACGATTCGATTATCGACGAAGCGTTTAAATACAAACGCCCGGCAAAAGGTTTCTAGCGACACATCTACTACGCCGAAGCGATTATGGGATTCAAAACCATTATCTTCTTGGCATTCCCATTTTATCTATCGAGCGTCGTTGAGGTCACGATATACGGGGGTGTTGAAGAATACTACGACACGACGACAACATGCGTTCATTTAAAAGAAGCTAACAAATCGTATTATCATCACAAAGACAAAGACACGCACGGCACAATATTATATTTTCTAATAACGGGAGAAGATCCTTGCGAATCATACGGCGGCGTAAAAATTGTACCCCTCTCCGTCTTCGTGAATGGAAGCTGCAGCGAGTCCGAAAAACTTATCCCTGCCGATATCCGACAAACCCGGGTTGAGGGAGTTAGTTTCAAGATCCCGGTTGACAAAAATGATTCGCGTAAAGGTAATATCAAAAGAAGGGGCTCGGAGAGCAGTACTCGCTGCCATACCCGGTATAAGATGCCGTTTAGAAATGTCAAGCGGCCACCACGCAAAGTCTCCCCGTAGTTCCTAAGCGGAAAATCATAGAATAAGTTAGCATCGGAAAGCTTAAAACATCGCAATAGACCTCGAGCTTCGAAAGCCGTTTACAGCGCACCAGAAAAGAAGCTGAATGAGGCCCAGTATGATCTAAAAGATAAGGTTCACAAGCGTGTTTAAAAAATCTTAACATAGAATACAAGTGAGGATGTTATAGGGCGATAGTTAGAAGATCAGAGCGCTTCCTTTTTCGGAAATTGCTTGGACATGAGCGTGCTTATCAACACTGAGGGAAAGTATTAGTATTGAGAAATAGAAAATATAGTTTGAACGAGCGGGTGGAAGTCAGCACTGAAGCACACTTTTGAATACTCTATTATGTTGAAAAAAATATTTAAACACACACCATACCTCTTCCTCACAGAAATCAATTATCTATATATTATAATATATGTATATAGTATATATAATATATATAATATATATAATAGTATATATATACTAATATATATATATAGTATATACTTATATATATATTTAAAGTATATATATAGATATCATATAGTATATATATATAGGTATATATTATATAATATATATTATATGATATATATATATATATATATTAATATATACTATATATATACTATATATTATATATATATATAAGACTCATGTAATTATAATATTTAATTGAACAATAGCAAAAAATATTGAATGATTCTAATATAACCTTAGTTAGTATAATTTTTAAATTATGTTCACTTTCATTAACGTTAATATTTGGTTTAAAATAATTAATATATATATATATATATATATATATATTATACTATATATATATATATATATATATATATATAATATTAATATATATAATATATATATAATTATATATAATTAAATATATATATATATATATAATAATAGTATATATATATAATTATGATATATATTATATATATAATATATTTATATTATATATATATATATGCATTTAATATATATATATATTATATAATATATTATATATACGTATATATATATATATATATTAGTATGATATATATATATATATATATATATTATATATTAATAATTATATATATATATACTACTATATAATTTATATATATATATATATATGCGTATATATATTATATATATATATATATATAAAAAATTATTAAATAATAATGGTATTATTTAAAAAATATATTTATTAAATAAATTTTTTAAATAATATAATTTATATTTAATATTATTTATTTATGTTTTATTAAATAATTTATAATTAATAATTGGGTAAACATATATATTAATATAGTATTATATATATATATATATAGTATAAAGTATTATATATATATATAAATATAAATATATTATTATATATTATATATATAATTAATATATATATAGATATATATATATATATATATATACTATAGATATTATTATTATTATACTTGATATATAATATTATATAATATATATATATAAGTATATATATATATATATACAATGACTAGTGCTCTATGTAAATAATATAATTTTTCTTTTTAATTTTGTATTAAGTATAGATAAGTTGATATTTACCTATAATTTTGCTGATCCTTTCGCCATTTGCTATCCCACTCGTATCTTATTTTAAAATTGGTTTAAAATTATCTTGTGTAGTAATAGTGTGATTAATTTGAATTTTATATATTTTATTTAATATAAAAAAATTTCTTTTTTCATAAAATACTATTTAGTAAAAAAAAGCCAAAAAAGGTGAATCTAGCATCTTTTTTAGTACTTTCCTTTTCTATATTTTACCATTTTTGTACTATTATATTTTCCACGATACAATCATTTTTTCCTGAAAATAAATGACATATATGTTAAAAGAAATTTTATTATTTTAAGTTAATTTTTAACAATGGACGGCATTAAGGGAAAGGTTCATAAATTTGATTACTCTTATGTGATATTATTTATTATATTATTATTTAAAATAGCTTCAAAATTAAATCTGGTCGGTGAATTAACAAGTATAATTATATAGTATATATATATATATAATATATATATAATATATTATATAATAATATATATATATATATAGTAATATATATAATAAGATAATATATAATATATATATATATAGTATATACGTATATATTACTATGATATATTAGGTATATATATTATATATGATATTAGTATATTAATATATATATATATAAGTATATATATAATATATATAAATATATATATATATTATATTATTATATATATATATATGTATATATATCGATATATACTATATATTGATATATATATAGATATATATATATATATATATATATATAATATTATACTATATAATTAATATATATAATATATTGATATATCTAAATATATATATATATTATAATATATA
>JABUQX010005254.1:0-12476 GCA_015478945.1 Trachelipus rathkii | reverse complement strand
ACTTATTAGTTTTATAACGCCACTTATGTTGAAAGCCAAGAGCACGCTCCTATTGCACCTTATACAGACCGTTTTCGTTTTGCGGCAATATTTTACGAATCTCTATTACGATAAAATTTAAAAAGAAAGTTCTCAAAAAATACAGCGGTCGTCGTGGTCGAAACCTAGAGTCTGCTCAAATTTCTACAGAATCATTTCTGAGAACTAATGTATCATTCAGCAGCAGCACGTAAACGCTTAACGCACACTCTCTCTGTAACAAAATTCCGTAAGCATAATGGGCCGTATTTACTGGATGTGCCTTTCTTTGAATCCATGAGAAAAATTCTTTCTTAACGAAAATGTAAAACAAAAGGAATGATGCCAGCTATTAGAAGCAGTCATGCAAGAAATTCTTGTATGTATTTATGTTCATGTGTATATTATTTATAATAAAGTCTCTTCATTTTTCTACATCTCAACGCCATTCAATTTTACATTGAACTTTAAGAGTAGAAATTGTAGTTGTGTCAAATATTTTGCAGTATTTTCACAATTTTACTTATCCTTAAAATATTCCACTAGTTAAAAAAATCCTTGTCTCAGAGTGGATATATGTTTTCCACTCATGCGGTTAGGCCCGTTTTTAAATTTGTGAGCACCTGGAGATGCTTCTTTGAATAAAATGGCTTTAATTTTCAGCGTCTCTATGGCCCAATTTTTGATGAAGAAAGAATCTGTACAACATGACTGCACTTGTTCATTTTTTGTTTGATTTTGTTGATGTTTTGTCCTTAATTACTATTGTTAATTTTTATAATATAATGTCTATAATATTATGATATATATATATATATAGTCACTCCAAATAGTATATTTTTAATTGAATTATGTATATATTAAAGTAAAATAGAGAATAGACGAAAGAGATAAAACCAACTCTGAAATAAGAGTATGGATAGATATATTTAGGAGTATAGTATATATGTACTGAGTATAATTAAGAATGTATATAGGTATAGTATAGATTTATGATAGATAGATTAGAGTATTTTATTAATAAAGAATTGAATTTTCAATACCGTATAGTAGTTACACTGACGTAAGACAGAGAAGAGAACCGAGAAGCAGAGAGATGCAGCAAGAGAGATATCTTCCCCCGAAGACATCAATTCCAAACAGAATGAATTAATGATTTTGTGTAAATGGAGATTATAAGAAAAGATTATAAGAATAAGAAATTCATTCGGCTCGGTCAGGTATTTCTATGGAGAGCGACGCAAACCGAGTATCTTTATGGCGATAAGATCACGTGTCGTTAATCAAAGAACGTTTAAGAACATGATGAGGCAAATCTCTAAAATGCAAACGAGAAAAGCGAAGACTAAGAGACGTTATCGTAGCTAGAGGGTTATTTGGTTGGAATGAACTGAGTTCTTGATAGAATCCATTGAATGTAGAGTGTTGTACCGAATTAGTTTTATGTGTTATATTTTTGCTGCTCAAGTCTTTATGTTATTTTGAGTTGGAGAGTCTATGATTGTTTATGATATATTTATTAGCTGTTATATATACCTAGTTAAGCTGTCTTAGAAGTCCATCCCTAGGAAGGTCATGGTCCTTTCAGGAAAAGTCCCTGAATCTGTTCACGGAGAACTCACGAAGCAGCTGTGTTAGTCCGAAACTTCACATGCTTTTATATTTCCTATATACAAGGCCAAGCCATTCTCAGATCTCCTTGTATTTGACACTATCATCTCCGTAGCCTTTTCCAACATCACGATACACTCGGATCTTAAAGTCAGTATGAATACGTACAGAAAACCGACTTCCAAGAAATGAAGCTTCCGCTTCCTGGTTCTTCCTCCCGTGGGTCCTACCATGCTTCCAATCTGGTGTCCACATCTCATCATCTATTCTCACAAACCTCGGTACCAGCCTACCACTCCTTTGATTCCATATTGTGTCCCCACCGATAGCGATTTGTATTCATTAAGAGGACTAACGACTATCCGATACAATTTTATCAACCAAAGCAGTGTCTTAACTGGACCATAACGACGATATGACTCTTTCATTTTGGAATTATTCTACTCTTTCCAATCTTGCTCTCAAAATCTTCGCTCAAAAGGATCGGGCTCTGTTGCCCGAGCTTTGTGGAGTACGAGCTACAGTGACTTCCACGTCCTCTTGATAGTACTTCGTGCCATAACATGGTTTCTGTACCATATATTACGGTAGGTGCTACAACTTCCTTCATAATAATTACTCGTTTGAAACTCTCCCCCCCACCCCTTATATTGGTCCTTCATCAAATGGTACACAGCCCCGGTTGGCTGCTTCACATTCCCAGTTATTGTTATGCTTTCGCGATTAATGTCAAATGGCATTCACAGTCCCACATCCAACACCCCTCTTGTCCTCTGTATATGACCCACCCAGAAATTTTAAATTCTTTTATTTTCCTCAAGATCTCTCCATTCACCACGATCTCCCAACCTTCCTTCCATTCTCTGCTCAGCCATTTAGTGGCCTGCCAAATTCTCCACATCAATTTAGGCCTCTTCAAACACTGTAAACTGGAGGCTCTTTGAATGTGTTGCCTCAAGTGAGAGAGGTAAAGCTCTACCAAAAAGGTAAGCCCCGAAAATTAATGTTCAGATGACAAGGGAACCTGACATCCTTTGTTCAGTTGAGGATGGTATGAAGGACCCTCTGTCTTGTTAAAACACATACAAGACACATTTGAACTATATTGAATGCAGGTGCATCGATCTGCCAGTTCCAAGATCTTCTGTGTTCAAACCTTCAAAGCTCCCTGGGCACCTAGCAGAGTAGATGAAGATGCACTTAAAATTAAATCATCAGCGTATGCCATAACCTTTGTGGAGGCAGTAATTGGCGGCAAAAAATACAAGAGATAATATGATCACACTAGTGAACACATAAGGCACCGTTCAAGCAAATGGCAAGTACCTCTCAAATGATGGGGAGCCCCCACTGGATGGACAGAACACATGCCTAAGTAAAGAGGAATGCGCCACAAGTAAGATATGTCAGACTAAAGTCTCTGACATAAGATAGGTAAACGTAAAATTGGGGGAAAAATGGGGCTATCATGGGTAATTTTATAATATATACAGATTTTTTTTGTAAAAAATTGAAATTGCTAATTAGATTTCAATTGAAGTTTTTTTTGTTAGAAAATAATTATATTTAATAAATTGTATTGTAATTTAATTAAATAAATGACAAAGTCATACTCCAGAAAACATTTCCCGACACTTTTACACAGAGCAACATGAATTTTTTTCAGAAAACTACTGGCGATCCCAAAAATAAAGTGAAGGGTCATGTATACTCAGATGAATTAAGTTCAGTTTTGGGAGTAATTGAGAATATATCTGGCCAGATGAGCTAATATACTCTATATAACAAAAAGTGTAAAAAGATAAGTAGGAAAACTAAATCATTATTTTATTTTCAGCACATATCCCTTTTTATAGCTCATAACGTAAAAATATTAATGGTGAAGATTCTGGTTTTTTTGGGGTAAAATAAGAGTTATATATTGGAATGAGGTAAAATGGAATAATTTTCATAATATAAGTAGTATTTAGCTATTCATATATTTAAAGTGATTAGAAACTTCAAATGCAGTTTTTGTTAGAAAAGTTATAATATAAGGTTATTAGGGATTTTGGGTATTTCAGATTTTAGGAAACGTATCAAATGCAAGTTTTTAGTTAGAAAATATCTAATGTCAATATTGTATTATGAATCGTGGCTTAAACTAAAATCCAAACCTTGTTTATCAACTTGTTACTCATAGCGTCGGCGGGTGACTCAGAGGACCCAACATTTAGGAGGTTGCGATAAAACTATTGGGCTCGTGCGTGCTCGCGATTCTTCCCCTAATGAACTTTTTTGGATTTTTTTTTTTTTGAAAAATCAAGGCCCTATAGTCGGCCATAAGCACACAAAAAATAATATGTAATTCTATATAATAATAGTTTTTATTAAAGTTTGAATAACGCTCGTCGCCCCGACCTTGGAGGGGTGAAGCAGACCACCATTGAGGGTGAATCGGATCATCTGTTTAAATTCTTTACTTTTTCTAAATTGCAATTTTATATTTTAATTTTTACTTGATAATAATATTTATATAATTAAATTCGTAATAAGTAATAAAAATGTCAATATGATAAATAAAATAAGAATAAAATAAGGTGGTGATTCAACCCCTCACCACTCTATTCGTGGAACAAATTTTAAAACCTTTTGATTCATTCTTTTCTAATTAAATTTAATTTTTTAAAAAACTTTCAACTTAATATAAGTAACTTTTTTATATTTTAAATTAACTAAAATACATAATAAAATGTCAATAATAATACGTAAAATACAAAAAACAATGGTGGTCCGAATCACCCCTCATCAATTTTTTCGGCGGGGTGAATCGGACCAAGTTAGGTCCCCGTTTTTTTGCCGCTAATACTGTTTGGATCAAAAATTTTTACTTGCCAGTTTAAAGCTAATATACTCGAGTGTATCCCCTGAAAAAAATAATTAAATCCATCCACAATTTTTCATTTTATAACGAAGTTAAAAAACCTCACATTTTTCAAAAGTGAAATTCTTTGAAGGGCATTTTGTACCCTAACCCTAATTTCTAACATTTTTTAAAAATATAAAAACTTTCTAGAATTAAAGATGATCTAAATAAACTTTAGTACTACGCGTGGCTATTAAATGAGCGAAATTTTTTTTTTTTTTTTTTTTTATTAATTTTTTTATTTTATTTAGAGTGGACCGAATCACCCTCTAAAAAAGGTGGGCCCGGTTCACGACCGCCCGACGCTACTCAAAAATTTCCAATAATAATATCATTGCGTTTTTTTAATATTACTCTTACTATTATTATAATTTTATTAACTGTAGGATTATGGTATTTCCTATTATTATTCTATGTATTATTATTATTTGTAATTGTATTTATTATTATTGTATTTAATTATATTAGGGTGCAACATATTATTATTACTGTACATACGGTACTGTACATATAAAAGTTTTTTTTATTATTCTATTATCTATTATCTACCTATCTAGTATACTATTATTATTTTATTAACTAATAAAAAAAAAATTTCAAATATTTTTTATAAAAAATAATTGTCCAAGAAGGATAATAAATGGTAAATAGTTACATGTTTAAATTTATACCAAAATTATTTTTTTAACATCTTTTAAAATTTTTTTTATACTTTAAATATTAATAATTATACTGTACATGATTAATTATCAGAATTTTTCAATTAACTTTATTTTTATTCATAGGCAAATTACTTTTCCCCCCCCATTTCAATTTTTGACACTGGGTATTTTAAACTCATTTTTTTCAAATTTACTAAAAATATTTTTTTACATTTAATCTATGTTTTTGTTAATTGTTATGCCCTAACATTTATGAATGTTTAAATTTGAGAAAAAAAAACATTTAAATATGGTTATAAGTTGATTTTAAATTTAAAAAATTAAAAAAAATTCATAATTTTAAAAAAAAAAAATTGATTTAATTATTAACAATTGTAAACATAATATAGCTTTTCACGATGTTATTTTCTCACCACCTCCAAATAATTCTTTTATAACATCTTAAACAGTTATATTATACCTTTCAGTATTAATTTTAAATACTACTTGTAACAATCCTAAGGTCCATAAAAATTGTACAAAGTACCCCCCCCCTCGCTGCTCCCATTTTACTCAAACAAATTACTTCATTTTAATAATATAACCCAACAAAAAAAAAATTTTTTTGAAAATTGCATTTTTTCAAAAAATTTTGCTTAAAAATATTTTTCTTTACATTTTTTTTATATTTTCGTTATGCTATAACATTTTGCGAAGATTTAAGTTTGAATAAAATACTTTAAAACATGGGTCTACTTCAATTTTCTGATTTTTGGCACCAACAAAAAAAAAAAAATCTTCAAAAAATTACCTATTTTCCCCCATTTTACGGTAGTAGTGTGGATGGTTTGGATATCATATAGTATATTTTGACTAAGCAAATTGGTGGGTTTTTAAGTTACAAAGTAGTTTGACAAGCCCTAGGTGCTTTGTGGATTTTGCATCAAGCATGTTGGTTAGTATGGCTCTTTTTATGCGTCTCAATAGGTAGTCTGATTTCTGCAGTGACTTCTTACTGTCTTCTATATTTCTAATTCCTTTGTTTCGTAAACAATCTCCATTTACATCGAGCCTGCTTGCCTCACTGCTCGTTACCACAAGCTATGAACACCCACACCATTGCCAGCAACTCCAATGAAAAGATACCTTAAAGACTAATAATTTCATCTATCTTATTTGATTCTGCATCTATCATTGCTTCCAACAATCAAAAAATAATAACACCAGGGTTATACCATCTGTTTTTACTCTATGAAACCTTTCTAATTATGCATTATATGATCTAGGGTCAGAAGACAGCCAGTGGTATCCACACCAGGCCTAAAACCATATACTGAAAGGGAGAGAGCAGAGAAAAGATTCCCAGCCACCAAATACGCATTGAGACTATACCCATTCTCTCCAAGAGTCTTACCCATTTGCCAGGAAAGCATTGAATAGCATGATAGCCGCTTGGGGTCCGAGGAGTCCCCTATTAGGGTTTCAAAAATGGAAGGATATCTGATAACTTTCATTGTAAGGGGACTAAAACCTGAGACCATCCAGCATTGTAGAGGTTCAAGAGAGTATCCTTAGAATCAGAGGAAAGATGTAGAAATTTATAATCAACAAGATCAGCCCCAGTGGCCTTTGTATCAGGGAGGGAGGACAAAGCACGATGCAATTCAGAAGCTGTAAAATTACACCCAAGGAAAGACAGTTCAAGTTCTAATTTCTTTATATATGCAGCATGGGTTGTACTGCTGGGTAGGAAGAGTTGCTCATAATGATCAGCTAAAAACTCAGCCTTTTCCATATTATTGGGCAGGAGACCTCCATTCCAAGTGAGAGGGAATGATTGTGGGACATAATCAGTTGACATACTCTTTAATAAGGACCAAGTTCTTGAGTCTGGGGTTAGGGTTGTGAAAGAGAGCTTGGCTCTCCATTTGTTCCAGGTATCCCGTTTACATTCCAAATGAAACCTCTTTCACTGGGTTATGGACCTCCTGTGAGCAAGGCCATTTCCATTGGTAGGAAACTTTCACCAAATATTGTATGCCCTATTCTGTTTTTTAAGACATCCTCACACTCTTGGTTCCACCACAAGGCCATAGGTCTTCCATCAAATTTACTCCTGGTAAGAGGAAGCACTGTTGAGGCAGAAGTAATGATACTAAGTATCACAGTGACTGTCCAATCCTCCAAAGTACCAACTGCACCCCCTGGGAGATAAGTTTGACCATTGTACTGCTTCCACTTATCCTGAGAGGTAGGAAACTTCCAAGCGAGAGGGCGGAGTTCTTATAGGGGTCGCACCCTTTGAGGAAGAGTAATATGAATTGGATAGTGGTCACAACCCAAGTGAAGTCCTGCAATAATTTCAGCATGCAGGAAGAAACCACTCCCAATAACTAAATCAAGAGTAAAGGTCCTACCACTATCCACTCCACTTTCATTACCAACCCTGGAGGGGTTAATAAGGAAAAATTGCTTGAAGAGGACAAGGTGAATATAGATTTTCCAGATTTATTGCACCCCATAAGGGAGAACAGGTTCCCAAAGATTGTGATGGGCGTTATAATCACCCAAAATCAAAACAGGGAGTGGTAATTGATGAATATAGTGCTAAAGCTCCTGTAATGCCAAATTTCTTACCGGATTATAACAGCAGAGATGCCCAGCCCATTGCAAAGGCAACTCTCACTGCCAGAACCTTGAGGACAGCTTCTGGAGCATCAATCAAAGGTATATCCTGGTAAGATGAAGAGGAATGAAGAAGGAAAGCCAAACCACCCCCCTCAACTGATTCACCCTGTCCTTCCTGAGAAAGGTATGTCCTCCCACTGTTGGGGTTTATTTAGGCTGCATCCAGGTTTCACACAGACCTAAAATTGTTGAAGTTATAGCAAAAATTTTTAAAGATCCCCAATTTTGGGAACAATGATCTACAATTCCCCAAGACACATTGTGGAAAATAAGAGACTTGAAATGAAAGACATGAGATCTGAGAATTATACAAAAAAGAGCTGATAGAAATAAACCACTTGCTTTAATAAGAGGCCCAAGAAAAACTTGGGGAAACGTAGGTGGTCCCAAAGTAAGTCAAGAAGCAGAGACCAACATCCATCTGTTGGACGCACTGAGGGTATGGTGATGCTGCTGATACATTCTGCTGCCGAGGTATGCAATCTCTTACAGGACCATCCATGGTGATCATCCCAATAGAAGTTCTTGAAACCAGATGGACCTCCGGTGTTAATAAGCCGGACAATATCCACAAGGCACATAGAGGAACTAATTGGAGGCATGAGGGGTGCCCACTAATAAGATTGAGAATGAGAAGACCCAGTCCTTGCGTGGGGCTGCAGTGTTTGCCGTTGCGGTCAATGGGTGAGTCGCATAGTTAGTATGACCCATAAATGTGCAAAGTACTGGGTCGAGGGAAGCTCTACACTTGCACATATGACAGCTGAGAAGCTGGAGAAGAAAGGCCCTACTTGAGGAGTATGGTACCTGAGGAGCTGGAAATAGTTTATAGAATTATTGACGGAGGGCAAAACAAGTAAGGGTTCATTTCCCTTTAAAACAGCTATAGAGTAAGGTTGTATGAGGAAGAATCCCTAACCAGCTGCACAGGAGTTTCAGAGTGACTGTAGATTCTGCATAAAACTTCAAGGATTTAGAATTAGGGGGGAGGGGGAATTCCCCCTTTCAAAAAAGTAACAATAACGGTTGATTGGCCCAATTTTCCATTGACATACCCACGTGAGCACTCGTGTAATGTGAGGAAACTTTTACATGGAAAAACTGAAAACCATGCCCATTAATTTGCTACAGTGAAGCAACATGGACTGGAAACACATACTAGGGATGGACCAATGTAACTTTAAGATGGAAGCAGGGCCCTAAGTATTTCAGTGACCAGCGTCTTGAAAGAGAACTAAGACCCCAGTGTCTCATGGAACCTTAACCTAAACTCTTAAGGTTCTGCCTTTATATGATCCATAAGAAACAGATGATATAGAAATTAGGTTATCAAATAGTAAAATTACCTCTACCCTCCTCCTCTATAGCGGTCTATTTCTCATAGGCAAATTATGAGAAAAGTATGGTTCTACTAGAACCACATTAGCATTTAACTTGGGAAGGACCCCCAATTTAATAATGTCATTGAGGAGGGGTACCTGAAGTCTATTGAAGGAAGGAATTGAGAATACGACAAGTGCCCTCCATATGTAACTTCCCAAAAGGGGATTCATTTAAGAATGCAGTTGCTGGAGGGCTTGTATAAATATAAATTCACCATCCCTACTCTGCATAACGATTATAACCTCAGTGGAACCGAACGCATGGGCTATGTGGCTATACTCCCATCCACCCCAGCCCTCTCCCCTATTCACCCCTTTGGGTGCAGGCTGAGACAAAACTATCTTGGAGACCCGCAACTCCTCTTCCTACCTGAAAGGGGGATTGTCCTGGCTGCCATCTTCCACTGTGATGCTCCTCCTCAGCTCCTCATCAGAGACACTGCATTCTCCGCAATTAAAGAATAACTGGAAGGCTCTAGGAACCCATGAGACCCAGCGAATTGAAGAAAAAATTAAATAATGGCAAAAAAAACAATAAACTTAAAAATATTAAAATTTTACCCATCTCAATAATAATGAAAAATTAAAATTTATAACTAGTATAAATGTATATCAAAAATACATCATCAAGTGTAGCTACAATGGTTGTTAACCACTTTCTCCAAGTGCTATTAGGCACAAAAACCACGAGTCAGAGGATACATGCAAAAGTCTTTTTATTACTGCATGTTAATTACGGTATATGTTTATTTATTTATTTATTTATAAGAGGTGTGGTATAGCCTTAAACATCGGCACCACTTAAGTATTTCTGCTTTAAAACTTTTTACAAATACCAATGTTAAATTCATAATGAAAAAAAAATATTGATTTTGAATTTGATTTGCTATAAATGAAACTTACTCTTCAAAGAATAATTATCAATTCTAGCAACACCTGCAAAAAACTCTTGTGGCTTCAGCATTATAAATTTAAACCATTTTTTATTTTTTGTCATTTGTGCTACGCTCGATAATAAATGCTTACCCAGTTTTTAGTACGAATTTTGTGCATAAACAAATGCGCAATTCTCATGCTCACTTTGCTTATACAAATAATTGCGAATCAGATGTAATTGTGCACCTGGAGCATGGTGCGTTTTTGGAATAACAAATAATAAAAATAACAAATGGTTTATATTACTAAAAAAACTGATTAAACTACTGCTGATGGACGTTTACTGATTTTGAGACAAAATATTAGTTTTCAAGGCTAATTTTTAAGTTTGAATGAAACATTTTAAAATCAAATCAAAGACGGGTCTACCATGATGCCAATCTTGTTTGTCTAAATTTTTTCGAAAATGAAGTGTGGCCTCAATTCAGCCAACTATGGGAAATAAGGAACAATTAACCGAGAATTAATGGAAATTCTTTATGTTTTGAAAGTGAACATATTTCAAATGATTTATATGAGTGACAAAAACAAAAAGCGCAAATACAAGCATTTCTTACATTTCAAAGCACAATGCAAAAAACAAAAACTGCATTTAAAACACGAATTTTGTGCATAAACAATGGCGATTTAAAAGTAAGTTTACTTTTATTTACAGGAATAATTTAGGAATCGAGTGTTGTGATGGAGCAAATAGTTTTTGAATAAAATAAAAAATTAAAAAAAAGAGATAATAAATGGTTTAGGTAATAAATAGACAACAGAGGAGGTAGAATAACACCTCCAATTTTATGAAAAAATTCTAGGATATACGAGTTCAGCGAGTCGGTTACTTGACCTATCTCTTTAGGTTATAAGAGACTTTCGTCTCGGCACGACTTTCCCTCAATGGCACTTTTGGAATTCTATTTATTGTAATATGTCTCGCTGAGGGGTAATGTTGTCAAACAGAATCAGAACTAATTAGAAAATGAATAAAATCGATCTTTTCATAATATTGCCTTCTAGGAGATTGGCATTTTCGTTTGGAATTATATGACAGTCGTGAACTTTGGATTATGCATTGCGAGATAGATATTAATATAATAAAAAACAATAAGTATTATAGACACACATTTAGGCACTAAATATAAATATTAAATTTCATTAAATTCCTATATATATATTATTATATATATATATTATATATATATATTATATATATAATTATAATAAGAATATACTATATTTATATATAGTATAGTATATATATATATATATATATATATATATATATAATAACGCGTTATTTATATATTATTATATATGAAATATATATATATAAATATTACTAGTATATTATATATTATTAATATAATTATATACTATATATATAATATTATATTTAGGTATGTTTATTATATATATATATATATATATGATGTATATAAATGAATTATATAATATATAATATTTAAATATATATATTATATATTAAATAAATACTATAGAATATAATATTAACCTTTTATTGAATATATAGTATATATATATAATATTATATATATATATATATATACTATATACTATATATATATATATATATATATATATATATATTAATAAGTATATATAAGAATAATAACTATATAATAATAAATATATATATAATATATAAAAGTTATAATACACTCAACCTAATTCAAACAGTGTTTCAGGTTATTTTTCTTTATAAATTTGTTTTAAAAATAGGTTAAGTAGGTTAAGTTAAGTTAAGTTAAGTGTTATGTTAAGTTAAGTTAGGTTAGGTTATACTTGGATACTTCGGGAACATGAATACTATAAACTATAACCAACTTAACCTTAACCAACCTTTAACCTTACACAAATCTAAAACAAAAAATTAAAGAAAATACCTGAAACTGAAATTAAGTGAGTGATTATATATATATATATATATATATATATATATTATATAGTATATTATGATATAGTATATAATATATATATAATATTATATATATATATAATAAATCAAATAATAATTATAATATCATCCTATATATATATATATGTTGAATCTTATTTAATTTTTCAGGTAATATTTTATTTTAAAATAACACATTGTTAAGTTAATATATACGTAACATAATACATAATATTTCATTTTTGAAAAATTATTTATGTAAATGAAAGCTTGAAGGCCCAATGTCCACTCTTCGCGTGTTCGAAGAAACTATCTTTAAAGATAATAACAGAAACTCAAAAGATCTAATAACGAGTGGTAACAACGATGCGAATTAACTTTCTGATTATTCG
>JABUQX010005252.1:77500-85000 GCA_015478945.1 Trachelipus rathkii | reverse complement strand
GGGTTGGTAGATTCACGCTGTTTAATAACATACGAACCAAGGATTTTGCGGCTCTAATTTCGGTTTCATCGCTTATGTTCTTATTTTCTAAATGTCAAATCGTACTTATGTCAAAGATTAATGTCACTTCAAGCTTATTTCACAGTTACATATGTAACGTGAGAGATGTAAAATTAATTAAGCAGAAAAATACTTGACAAATTACTCGCGCGTTCACACACACACACACACATATAAATAAATTTATATATATATATATATATATATATATATATATATATATATATATATATATATATATATATATATATATATATATATATATATATATATATATATATATATATATATATATATATATATATATATATATATATATATATATATATATATATATATATATATATATATATTATTTTTATATATATATCATTTCTTTTATCTGTGTCCATATCCATATGCATATCGATTGCATGGATTCGAACACATTTGAAGAAAATCAAAATGAAACTAGTGGGTCAAAATAAAACTATATTGTAATAAAAGAGCTTCACACATTTAAAAATATTATTTTTTTTTTTAAATCTATGCTACCTAACGTAACTTAAAATAACCTTACTTAACGTAACATAAACTTACTTGGATCATGTCTGTTATCTGCCTCCACATCCATATACATATCGATTGCATGAATTCGAACACATTTCATAAAAGTCAAATAAAACTGTGTAGAGTCAAATTTAAACTATAGCAATAAAAGAGCATCACACCTTTAAAAATATTAAAAAGTTTAAATCTATGTAAACTAACGTAACTCAACATAACCTTACTTAACGTATCATAACCTTACTTAACAAAATTTATTTTTATATTTATAATTTATTTCACTTTGCATTGTTTAAAAAAAAAAAAAAACATGCTTCTGTCACCATGCGCGCTCTTGTACATTTTGTTCGAAAACGTAAGTTATAAAAAAATTGACTTAAGCTTAATTGGAAGCAGATAATGGACAAGAGCCCTTTACTTAACGTAACCAAACTTATATTATTATATAAATTATTTCATTTTCCATGGTTTCAATAAACAACAAAACAAGCTATATTAAAGTTATATAAATATATATAAGAAAAAGTTAAAACTCTTCTCACTATGCGGGCGCCGTTCTATATTTTTGTTCGATAAAACGGCATGGCTGATGAAAAAATTGACTGGTTCCTTAGACACAGATAAAAAACATTAAAAAAGACATATATATATATATATATATATATATATATATATATATATATATATATATATATATATATATATATATATATATATATATATATATATATATATATATATATATATATATATATATATATATATATATATATATATATATAGTGATCGAAATTTAGGAATTTCCTATGGGTGCGGAATGTATGATGAGAAAGTTTACATAGGAACTCCTTATAAATCTCAGAGAAAATTCAATATTGTGTTTAAATTAACACAATAAATATCCTTTTCCTCTAAACACACTCACGCATATATATTTATATATACACACACACCTAAACGCACACAGACACACACCTACACACACACTTTTTAACACACACACACACACACACACACACACACACACACCTAAACGCACACAGACACACACCTACACACACTACTTTTTATGAAAAAAATAATAATAATAATAAAGTTCATTATTGCCTATTATCAAAGTTAATAAGTTATAACAGACACGTTTTTTGTTTTTTGTATGATAATTTTTTACTTCTAGCACAACATAATTGCAAATAAAATTTCACACGGATTAATGCGTGCACCAAGCAACATGAAATATATATATATATATATATATATATATATATATATATATATATATATATATATATATATATATATATATATATATATATATATATATATATATATATATATATATATATATATATATATATATATATATAGGAGCTTATAAGTTTCATGGTGCAGATAAATAAGTGTATTTATTAACTTTTCATATATTATTAGTATATGATACTAGCAATTAATTAAGATGTGAACGAGAAAGATACGAAATATGAAAATATTAAAAATTTAATAATAAGCAAAAACGTTCATTTTGCATGAGAAAGAAAACGCATTTTAGTGCTAATACGTGAAAGAATTTAAGGTAACGTAAAAAATAATGTTTGTGGGTAAAATACGTTCCGTTTTTTTTTTTTTTTTTTTATATATATATATATATATTCTGTGTATACATAACAAAACATATCATTACCTGAACTTAGAGGGCAGTAAGCCGCAACCTAACCTATTTGGATCGACGATGCAGTAAAACTCAACCTAACCTATATGGATCGACGATGCAGTAAATTTCGACCTAACCTATATGGATATACTTTGCCGTAACAGATTTTCTCTTGTTTTCGGGTAAGATTTTTGCACTTCAGAAAATATCCCGAGAATTCGCACTGTCGCGGGCGTACGATGCATAAGGAAATTACGATTTATTAAATAATTAATTTAAAATTTTTTTGATCCTGTTTATTCACACTGAAATTTATTGTTAGTATCATATAATAATAATATGAAAAAAAAATAAAAAGATAATTTTTATTTTTTAATAGAATAATACCTAAATATATATATATATATATATATAAAAAAAAAAAAAATATATATATATATATATATATATATATATATATATATATATATATATATATATATATATATATATATATATATATATATATATATATATATATATATATATATATATACTATATATATATCAACTTTAACTATAACTCAGAAAAAGCGTTTAATCAAAGCTTAAAAAGTTTCTAAAACATTTTGAATAGCTAGCAAACTCTAATCATCTATTCCATTATTGGACCTGAGTCATATTAGGTTGGGTTTGCAATTCTAGTTCCTAGAAAGTTCATATTATG
Source organism: Trachelipus rathkii (assembly GCA_015478945.1). Lineage (NCBI taxonomy): Eukaryota > Metazoa > Arthropoda > Malacostraca > Isopoda > Trachelipodidae > Trachelipus > Trachelipus rathkii. The sequence continues at coordinate 82,037 of JABUQX010005252.1, read as the reverse complement.
ATAGGTTGGCAATTCTAGTTATAAAGGTTATGAAGAATCCCCCTCAAAGTTTCATTACACCCTTGAGTTTAAAAGTAATGTTAAAGTTAAGGTTGGCATTTGCCATCTCAAAGGAAACTATATAAAGAATTCTGATAATATTTCCTATGAGGAACATATTGTGTTTGTTATTCTTATTTTTTTTTTTCAGTATAAAATTATGTCCATTAAATATATATATATATATATATATATATATATATATATATATATATATATATATATATATATATATATATATATATATATATATATATATATATATATATATATATATATATATATATATATGACATATGAGTTATATGGATCCGTTAATTTTGTGTTTTATGTAAAACAAATTCATGTATTGTTAGAATATGATACAATCAATAAATTAAAATGATGATAAGAAAGATACGAAATTTTAAAATATTAAAAATTAAATAATAAAGTAAGCAAGAACGAATATTTTGCATGAGAAAGAAAATGTTTTTTAGTGTTAAAACGTGAAAGAATTTAAGGTAGGGGAAAAAATAATGTTTCGGGGTAAAATTCGGTCCTTATTGATTTTTTTTTCATATATTGATTAATAAAACTTATCATAACCTGAATTATGAGGGTACTAAACTAAAACCTAACCTATATGGATCGACGTTGCAGTAAACCTATACCTAACCTATATGGATCGACGATGCAGTAAACCTATACCTAACCTAGATGGATCTACTTTGCCGTAACTTTTTTTCTCTTGTTTTAGGGTTATTTCTAAATAAGATTTTGCATTTCAGAAAATATCACGAGTCTTTATTTTCTCCCGGTAACTACCAAACGTACAATGCTTAAAAAAGTACGATTTTATTAAATAATTACCTTTTTTGTATGTAAAATTATTTGATCCTTTTTATTCCAACTGAAATTTATTGTTAGTATCATATAATAACAATATATGAAAAAAAAATTAAAAATACAAAACCATATAATCAATAAGGACCTATATATATATATATATATATATATATATATATATATATATATATATATATATATATATATATATATATATATATATATATATATATATATATATATATATATATATATATATATATATATATATATATATATGTAGTAAAGGGGAGGTAGTTGGGAGACCTAATGGAGAGGGAGATCTGTATCCGTGCCTACCCTGTATTTACAGTGTGGTGGTAACATATGGGAGGGTATTGTTAATATTTAAAATCCTCCAACTGACCGATCCCAACTCAAATTTTCTGCGACTGATTCACAGGAAACCTTCGATTCGAATATGGAAGAGATTTTTAAAATGTATTGAAATTTAACGTTTGATTATAGTTTTTTTTTTTTTTTTTTTTTTTTTTTTTTTTTTTGTATTTAACGTTTTTAAATACCAAATTTTTGCCATTAGAATTTATTATTAAAAAAATTTCCTAACAAACAAGTGAAAAATTCAAATGAAAAACAACAACTCATTCCTCAACTATACAGGTCCAGAATCCCCCTGGTTGTCGAATGAGGTGTTTTTTTGAGTGAATTTATTTTGCAAAGCTCTAAAAGAAAGAAAACTTGGAATTAGAGTTGGCAAACGCACCGTGGCGAGCTCATTTTCATGTGGTGCGGTGCCAAACACAATTTCAATGTTCCGATGCGAACATAGTGGTGCAGTGCTGTGCGAAAAAAAATGATTATTCCTTCGTTGTGTTGGGTGGTGTGGTCATTCTAGTGCGATGCGGTGCGGTGCGGAAAATAATTCCGATGCTAGGTCAAACCTACTTCGAATGAATATTTTTCTCTCGTGGCAATGTAACACTTTATTATCTAGCAATTCAAGCTAAAATTCAAGCAATATTTAGTCCCCATAAAACTTTATAGCTTAAAACTAATTTTATTAACTATTTTTTTTTAATCTATTTTTCAGTCTATCGAACCCACTTACCGTGTAGAGAAACTAAATCTTGGTGATGGTGGCTTGAATAAGACGCAATTGGTGGTGGATGAGTGGAATGGCCTGTGTGGTTATTCGCATATGAAGATTCTTGCATTGACGACACCCCACTTACTACGTAACCACTATTGACGCTTTCTCCAGAGGGAGGAGTTAATGGACCTGGAGATCCTGAAATATATATATATATATATATATATATATATATATATATATATATATATATATATATATATATATATATATATATATATATATATACTTTTTATAGAGGTGTAAATATATATAAAGAAAATAATATATATATATATATATATATATATATATATATATATATATATATATATATATATATATATATATATATATATATATATATATATATATATATATATATATATATATATATATATATATATATTTACATTTTTTAATAATTTGAAAAGATCAATGAGCTTTTAAAAACTATAAGAGTTACAGAAACGAGCGGCAATCTCCCTCAAAGTCAATTCAAATAAAATGAGATATTAATTTCTGATATATGTTAAATTTGTAGTGCTCAGTCTTCTTTGAACTTTCTATGTATTTAGAATGCTAATTTTTTATCTGGCAAAATTGCATTGCCGCCATTTAACCAGAATTTAACCAATACGAGTGTCTTTCTCTAAATGACTCGTACTCTGTTAATAGAATGTTTCCTCCCAAAAGGAAAAATTTTGAAATCTGCCTCCTTTTTTTTTATTTTTTATTTTGCTCGTATCTCTGAAGAAATTTTTTGATATCGGTCAAAAGTTTTTAAAACTCCCTCGTAATTTGAAATGAATTATAGCATTTTGTTCAGTTTTATTCAAATTTAAACATTTATTACCTTATGCGTAAATATAATCGAAGAACAGTGGGTAACGGTAATCCCTTCCCTAGTCTTCGCCCCTCGAAGCTCTATAAGGAGGCACTGCCTCCCTTGCCTCCTCCGAAATGCCGCCCCTGATATATATATATATATATATATAACAATAATAATATATATGTATGTATATATATATATATGTAATAAATATATATATATATGTATAATAATAGTATATATATATATAACATATATATAATAATATATATATATATATATATATATGTATATATCTCTCATATATATATATATATATATATATATATATATATATATATATATATATATATATATATAATATGTATATATATGTAATAATATATATATATATATATATATATATATCTAATAATAATATATATATATATATATAATAATAAATATATATATATATATATAATATATATAATAACTAATATATATATATATATATATAATAATAAACAATAATAATATATATATGTATAAAAAAAAATAAATGTAATATAATAATAATGTAAATAATAATAACTATATATGCTAATAACCAACAATAATATGTATGTAATAATAATAATAATATGTAATATAATATATATATATATATATATATATGTAATAATATGTATATATATATATATATATATATATATGTATATATATATATAATAATAATATATATATATATATATATATATATATATATATATATATATATATATATATATATATTGTGTGTATAAAATAGAGAGATATATATATATATATATATATATATATATATATATATATATATATATATATATATATATATATATATATATATATATAATTATATATATATATATATATATATATATATATATAATATATATTTAATAATAGGTATATAATATAATTTATATTTACTATATTTACTTGGTTTATCAACCAACCCTTATAATATTAAATATATATATACAGGGTGTTTACGAAATAGGGGGACAAATTTGGAGGATATTATCTTTGTACCATTACAAGCGTTTTGTCTTAAATAAAGTTACCTGTAAAGTTCTTCATTTAGTAGGTAAATGAGTTAGAAAGGTGCAAGGGGTATGATGTGAATATTGGTGTTTATGTTCCGTAGATGTGACGAGTTGGCTACGGAAACTCTGCAACGTAAAGTAGTAACCTATAGAACAGGGTATTGCTGTCTCTAATATTGGACACTGCTATAGGTTGCTTGATAGGTACCACCTTATTATAGAGATAGGATGAATAATACTAGGAATATTGTTGATAGTATTCGAGCAATATTTACTCGGGAAACGGATACAAGCAATAACAATAATAATACAAATAATAATGCGAATCATAATAATACTCCTAATATTACTAATAACAATATTAATGCCTTAATAACAATAATTATTTGATAAGTAATATTACTATGATAATAGTAATAATACGAATAGGAACAGGAATAATAATAACAAAGAAGTATAATAAGAATAATAACAATCACAATAATAATAATAATAATAATAATAATAATAATAATAATAATAATAATAATAATAATAATAATAATAAAATAATAATAATAATAATAATAATAATAATAATAATAATAATAATAATAATAATAATAATAATAATAATAATAATATTAATAATAATCATAATAA
>JABUQX010005252.1:70000-75000 GCA_015478945.1 Trachelipus rathkii | reverse complement strand
TAATGGCTAAATTTAAGTTTGAAAAGGTCAAGGTATATGTGGTTGTGACATATGGTCCATCTGAGGGTGATGTTGAAGAGAATGCGATTTTCTGGGATAATCTGAATGATGTTTTGGATGAAGAAGTGGTAAGACTTCAGATTGATTGTGTTGGAGTAAACTAAATGGTTGGATAGGTGATCAAAGGGATGTATAACTGGTGGCCTTGGGGTGAGAATGGCGAGAGAAAATGAGAATGGTAAGAAGGTGATTGATTTCTGTGAGGAGAGAGGTATATGTGTAAGTAATACATTCTTCGAACACAAGAGTATTCATAAGTATATGAGGTAGTTGGGGGGGAAGAGACTGTATCGCAAGGTGAAAAGTATGATTGATTTTGTGTTGGTGAAGAAGGAGATGTTGAAGTATGTGATGGATGTTAAATCAGTGAGGGATTAGGTATGGGATTATCGGATCATTATGTTGTTTATGTAAGATTAAAGAAGTGAGGGCTTGCATGGAAAGGAAGGTGACAAGGAAGGCAATGGGTAGAAGTAAGAGTGAGAAGTTAAGTGAACTAGGTAATAAGAAAAAAGTATTTAGGCCTTTGCAAATAAATCGGTTGTACGTGAACAAGGTAGACTGCCCAATTCTGGACGTAAATGAAGGAAGTGTTTGTTAGTAGTGCAAGAGAAATGTGTGGATGTGCTAAAGTAGGAAGTAAGAATGTTAACATTGAGTGATAGAATGAAGAGGAGGTTCCAAAGGATTGGAGCAGAGCAGTAATAGTACCCTTATATAAGGGTAACGGGGATAAGGGGAACTGTTGGAACTATAGGGGAATTAGTTTATTGAGTGTTGAAGGGAAGATATATGCTGGTACGTCAGTGACTGAGACTAATTGCTGAAGAACAAGGTGCATTTAGAAGTGGTAGAGGATGTGTGGATCAAATTTTTACATCAGGCGTGAATTAGAAAATGTGAGAGAGAAGAAGAATATTATTTGAAGTTCTATGGATTTGCAACAGGCGTATGGAAGGATTAGTAGGGAAGCTCTATGGCAGGTGTTAGTGATATGTGGTGTTCGTGGAAGGTTTATGAAATTGAAAATATGCTTCACGATAGTGAAGCGTGTGTAAGAATAAATGGAGTTGAAAGTGATTGGTTTAATATTAATAGCGGAGTGAGTCAAGGATGAGTTGTTATGTCTTCTTGGTTATTCAATTTGTATGTGGATGGGATTATGAAAGAATTAGAGGTAGGGGTGGCAGGGGAAGGTGTTAGAATGATGGAGAATAGAAGAGAGTTTAGGGTGCCCTACTTATTATATGCGGATGATTTGGCTTTGTGTGGCGAATCTGAAAAGAGTTTGAGAGGATTGGAAGAGGGGTTTGGCAGCGTGTTTAAAAGGATGGGTTTGAATGTAAATATAGATAATAAGGTTTTCACAGTGAATGAGGGGAGTCAGCGATGAGAAGCTATGTTAGATGGTGAGCAGCTGGAACAAGTGTTTGAGTTTAAATATTTAGGATATATGTTGGATGAAATGGACGGATGATGCAGAGTGTAGTAGGAAAGAATGAACGATAAGGAGGTGGCTGGTGCAATTAAATCCTTGGTGGATGTAAAGGGACTAAGTCTTGAGTGCGCTAGGGTCTTGCATGAGGGTATGTTGTTACCTGTGTTAATGTATAGTAGTAAAACTATGGTCTGGATTCTGGAATAAGAGGTATGGATCTAAGGTACAATGTGTTCAGATGAACAATTCAAAGGGTGTGTTAAGTGTGAGAAGATTGATAAAATGAGAAATGAACGCTTTAGGAAGTTGTGCGGCGTGAAGAAAGACGTAAATGAGAGAATAAACGAGAGTAGTGAGTGTGCTGGGAATCGACCGGTTGTCAGACCGAAGAAAAAGTGGATTGAGTCAGTAAAGGAATGACTGAAGGAGAGGAATGTGAGTTTGGCAGATGCGAGAAGAAAGATGCATAAAAGGAGTGAATGGTGGGGTTTTGTGGGTGGGGGCAGTATGATTGTGGGCTTGGTCGAGGGGATGATGATGCTGATGATGATGATGATGATGATGATGATGATGATGATGATGATGATGATGATGATGATGATGATGATGATGATGATATTAATATATATATATATATATATATATATATATATATATATATATATATATATATATATATATATATATATATATATATATATATACTATATATCTCTATATGCCTATATATATATATAAAGAGGAGATAATTAATATATATATATATATATATATATATATATATATATATATATATATATATATATATATATATATATACTATATATATATATATATATATATATATATATATATTTATATATATATATATATATATATATATATATATATATAACACTAAAAAGAGGACACTAATGATAATGAAAATATCTCCTAGAAAAAGCGTGACATGCCCTAATGCTTGACCTTTTGGTACTATTGGATTTCAGGCTCCTGGATTTTAAAGGTTTATTGAATGTGTAGAGGGAAAATAGGAACTAGGAATTAGGAATTCCGGGAGAGGGGCGGAGCGATGAGGGGACCTCCGACCCTCGGGGACTCCCAACCCTTAAACCCCCGCAACTGTTATCGATGCGATTTACCCTTACGGTAGTGTTTAGCAGCTTTAAATATCAATTAAACTTTTTGGGAAGGTAGTATACAAAATTAGAAACTAAAGTACAAAAATGTACATCTATCTAAATTAACTTTTGGCAACTCTTATGTTTATATGGGAAGGTTGCAGTAAAAACTAGCTTATTTGAATCAGGCAGTTGAGCAGAAAAATGGAGAATATTTTTAATACTATTCAAACGGGTATCTAGGAAAGAACATAAAAGTAAAAAAACGACACTGAGTATCATCCTTTTTACCAAAGATAATAGAAGAAAGAAGAGGCAAACAACAGAGAATACACAAAGAAAATAAGGTCTGTAGGAAATAAGAAAAAGAAGAATCCAGTAGACTTCACTCTTTTCATTTACTTAGTACTTTAAAATCCTTCCACCGTTTCAGCTTTAAGCTGAAACGTACTAACATAACATCACTACTCACTTCTTTCTTAGAGTACCATATTAAATAGTTTTAAATCTTCACCACCTCCACCATTTGGGAAAGACAACCATGGATGAATATAATTTATTAGCATGTTGCCCAGTAGAATATATGTAGAGATTAAGCATAGCGATTAAGTCTGGGACACAGAATTCAATTCCTACTTAGTCTGCTGTATTATTGTGTTACTCTATATACCTATGATTCAAAAACTAACAATGTTATGAGAAATGAAAAATAAATGGGGTCTTTAAAAATAATATTAAATTTAAAAACCTTGCGCAGATTTCGCGGACTCACCTTCAGATTGACTGTTTTTCCCAACCTTGAACAATCAGGGCAACTTTTTACTTCCACACTTATCATACCTTTGCTAAAGCTGGAATCTTTGTTCAATCTTTTACTACATAACTCCATGATTTAGTTGCTACACCTCATCATCAAACCCCTCCAACTCAGGATGCTGAAATATCTTTTTATATATGTGATTTGTTACCTCTCTTAGCTTAATGAAGGCTCCTGAGTCTGTGCAAAGGAGAATCTATCAGCTATCTATCTATATAGTTCTATTGTCCTAGCCTCCATTTTTTTTGTGGGTTTAATTGTATCCTTTTTCGGAAGATCTGGAACATTAATTTTTCTAATGTGATCGCCAGTATATAGTTTCGCAAATAACGCTTATTTTCCTTTCTCTCTGTCCTGCATAGAGACTGATGGGCAAAATCGTTCATTAGTTGAACGATTAGTAACCAAAGATATGCAAAGTAACTAGATTAGGTATTGCCTATATTGTTTCTTATTTTTAACTGCCATAATTTTACACAAACAAATGACAATCCTATGAAAGATGCCAGATTCGCTAGTGCATGGAAAAATAATGCCGTTTTTGCAGCATTGCCTGGAGAATCTATCATCTTTTCATATGATTTTTGGATGTTTGTTTAAAATTAAGACGGTTGAAAATAAAAGAAAAAATAGGGAATACTTGGTCTAGTTATTTTGAGATCATCTTCCAGTGTCGGTAAAACATCAGGCTGAAAAATTTTATGTCTCTAGTCCTGCGGCATATGTACTCGATAGAGTGTTGTAAAAATGATTAATTTACAAACGTCCATATTTGTTTCAAATTCATTTACCTTACGTATCATTACCCGATTTCTTTTCTAGTGACTCTACGTTCACTGTTGTAATGGACTACCGTACATTTTTAACTATATATACACAAAATATAAATATATATAATAGTGTTGTCCTGACGGGGACGGCCAGTGTTTGTGGACTCTTACCCAGCGAAATTTAGTAGTCTCAGCAATAATAATAACGTGAATGTAAAATTTTACCAGCCTTTTTTTCTTGCAAATTTTTTTTTTTTGCCAATTCCTTACTCGCATACTTTTATAAATTTAACGTACAGATCATCACAAGCAGCACGAAATGCAATATGGTAGACACAGGTGTTATGAAGAGCTCTATCAAATAGTAGGTAGCAGTATCTCAAAAACTCCGGTCGGATATTATTTCCGCAATCTTTCTACAAGAAATTGAAAAATTTTCCATAAAAAAAAAATCTGAATATTTTGCTTTAGAAATATTTAGCTTTAATTTCATATAACTAAGAAATAGTGGTAGATACATATGGAGTGGATGTATAATTTTGAAATTTATCCATTATTTTTAATTAAAGATTCTTTTATCAAATCTTGTAAATATTTAAGTTTCACATGCAGCTAATTTCTGAATTTATGCATCTTTAATTCTTAATAATCATGCCTGCTATTAATTTTAAACTTTAATGTAATTTACTATGTATAATTATTGAAAATATTATGATGGAAAAATATATATAGGAAAATACATAAAAAATGTAATTAACATAAAGGACAAGTTCAATGTTTAATGAAGAAAAATA
>JABUQX010005252.1:27500-42500 GCA_015478945.1 Trachelipus rathkii | reverse complement strand
ATAAAAACGCGCTGAGTCTACTTCTCCGTCCCGCCCTTGGGCTTTGACCGTTTCCTTTTTTGTCACGCCCGGTGTGGCAGGCATTTCCGTGCGCCTCTTAATTAATTTATCTGTCTTCTAGACATTAACTCAAAGGAAATTACCGGGAGCAATTCGCTTCGCCATGTAAGTGGGTGCGGGATATTATATACGGTATTATCCCGGAAGACATTTTTTTTTTATATATTTTTACTTCATTTATCACATTGGACTACTTGTTTTCGGATATTTAAAAGCTCGCAAAGGCGTTAGAAATTAATACTACATATATCTTTTTCTTTTTTTTCTTCATATTTTCTTGAGATATTCCTTTTGTTTTTTTTTTAATATATTATATTTTAATCCGTGCCACTTGGTAAAATATTTTACATCTCTCCTCAATTTAACGCCTCAATTCTGTAATCACGCTCTACTCTCTGACTTTCGTGGGTCAGAGATGACCGGGAGCCGTACATTTCATTTAGTCGGGAGAGTCTTTTGATGTGTTTGGTGTTTGCGCGCCTGGCCTGCCCGCGGATCAAATGCCAACTACTTCGTAACTCCCAAAAGGTTGATAAAAAAATACGACAATAGAAAAAAAAAAAAATTCTTATGCATGTAATAAGAGCAATATGAGCATATAACCTTGCCATCTTAAGAGACGCTCACTCACATATTTTTATATTATTAATATAATATAATATTATACATTTATATATATATTTATATTTATATTATATATATATTATCATATACTATTTTTATTATATTAATATATATATATTAATATATATAATATTATTATATATATTAATATATATATTATTATATATATATATATTATTATATAACATTCATATATATATTAATATCAAAGCAATTTATCCAAGCTGCAACATAGCTGAATTATGACTCGAACTCAGTACTCACCTAGGAGTAGTTGGCGTTTTCTCACGTGCGGTGCGGGCTATCGATTTAACTCCTTCAAATTCAGAACTCCATATTCAGGTATTTACATGATTAAGGCGCCGGCCCGATTGGGTTATGATGCCATCGACTAGCACCCTTGGTTCCTACTTACACTAGGGACCCCTTTGTGCCCATTTCTCCAGCCCTTCATCTCCCCGGTCGCATATTTGTATTCATGTCTACTATTCTAAGCAGTTATTGTATTTACTACTATTTTCATTTAATATATTTATAGTTATTCTCTTTCCGTGTCTCTTTAAATACCTATTACTCTTCTACCCTTACCTACGGCAAGCTATTTAATCACTATATCGCAACTAATTTAATATGTCATCAGTCGAACTGACATATAATGATATTACTCTCGATTAGTATATACTGATTAAATAACTACATAATAATATATTAATAATTAATGCATGTATTAATCCTGAGATGTAATAAATTTAATTATATCTTTATTGACTTGAGAGCTATTGACACAATTGCCGTAACTCTATAACTCTATTTCACAGTGCTATTCGCTCCTTTTGGCAATCTCACCTTACACGGGCGGTCTAGTCCCACTCTGAGAAGCAGAGACGGGCAGTTTACTGGGGGGAGTGATGATCGTGGAGTGATGTATCCGCTCCTAGTAATCTTCGAAGTCATAGGTGAGTCGCACCTCTCCCACCTCATTCCTGACGTACCTTTTTTTTTTCCCCCCTTTCGCATTTTTTCCTTCTCTAACTCTGATGTACTAGACATTGCTATCTCTCTTCTATTCTCTCTCGTCTCTCTATTTCCATCTCTCATCTCTCTATCTAGATTTCTTCTCGATTCTACTCTTGATAACTCTGATCTCATCTTCTTCTCTCTTTCTCCTATCTCTCTCGTAAGATCTTCTATCTTTCATCAGATCCGTGCGTAGGCTCCACCCCCCCACTGCCCCCATCAGCCTCCGACGTGACAGCCACCGCATGGGTTGCACACTTGCTAGGTAGTTCACTCGACTTGCGCCCGTTGCCGCATCGCATTTCGAGGGCCGGAGTTGGTTATTCTTTCCTGACACGGTAGCGTCACCTATGAGATTCTCCCACCGCCACCCCACCCCTCACCGTCGCCACCTCCCCACTCACTCTCCGCTTGGTCTAGTCTCGCCCCGTCTTACCCCAGTTTAACTGCCGTTATTCTCTCTCTATTATCTCGTCTTTGTCTCAATATACTCTCTATTTATATCTATGTCTCTCTTCTTTTCTTTGTCTTTTCTTCTTCTTCTCTACTATTTTTCTTTCCTATATCATTAGTAACCTTCTTTCTTTTACTTTATTCTTTTAAATTTCATTATCCTAAGGATGATAATTACACCCTTAATTACTCTTTCGATTTTGAAATTCGCCCCCTCTCCCCCCTCTCTCTCCTCTCCCCCCCCCTCCTCTTCTCCTCTCCCTCCCTCCTCCGGAATCTCCTTTCATCCTCCCTCCCCTCTTCTTGGTTCCCCTTTCTTCCTCCTCATCCCCTCTCCGCTCCCCGCTCTTCCCATCTCTGTTTCCTCTTTCCCAGCTGCCTCCCCTCTTACACCTTCCCTTCTCCGCTCTTGCCCCCCCCCCTTCCTCCCATCTCTCTCCTCCCCACCTCTTCTCACTCCTCTCCTTCTGCTCACCCCACCCCCGCTCTCCCCTCACTCTCCCTACTTCCCCTTCTTCCTGGGCCCTGGCCTTCCCCCCTCCGTTTCCCCCCTCCCCCGCTGGTCCCACCCACTTTTTTCCCCCTCCTTCTCTTCTCTCTGTGCTCCACCCTTTCCTCCTTCTATCAGAGCACTCTACCCTCAGATTGCTTACGCTGCTAATAAGTAAAAGTACCTCCTTCTCCCTCCCCTTCGCGTAATTTCTTGTCTCCCCCTCTTTCCTTGCTTTCCATTCCAACCCTTGTCTCCATGCTCTACCTCCCTCCTCTCTTTCCTCCTCTCCCCTCACCCTTTACCTCTTCCTGGCTTTCTTTTCACGCCCTTTTGTCCCCCATTCTCTCCCCCTCCCTCCCACACCTACTCCGCCTTCCGCGTTTCTCGCCACTCGGGCCGTATCGTCCGCCACGTCTCCTGTTCCCTTCCCTTCTATCCATTCCCTTCTCACTTCCCTCCCTCCTCCTCCCCCTTCCTCTGCAACCACCTCTCCCTACACCCCATATGCATCGCACGGCGATGCATTCCCCCTGCTCACTCCTCTCCCCCCCCATCTCCCTTCTCCCCTCCTCCCCTCCTCCCCCACTTCTCCTAATTCCTCTAACGGCCCTCATCCCTTTCCCTCACCATTCCACCACTTATGTTCTGACACCTCCCCTTCCCCTCTTCCCTCTCTCCTTGCTTTCTTCTCTCTATCTCCCACCATTACACTTTCGCTCTTCTCCTCTCTCCTCCATAATAACCGTGCATAAAATCTATCACACAGTGAACGAAACTAGTTCACCAGTGTCACGCTCTCGATTGGGAGCATCCGCCCTCCCTCCTTTCTCCCTCCCGTAGCCTCTGATCCTGTGGTTCTGTTTCGCTCCAAGTCGTACTCATTCACTCAATACGTTACAGACCTCTCCACTAACGTCTCCCTCGATAGTATGCCAATGACACATATATGGGAGCCAATGTGTATGTACCCCATTAACAGCTTCCTCCCCTTCGCCAAGGAGTCTGCTCTTCCACTACGTCTCATTCACGCGCACATTTCTTAAGTTTATCTATACAGCTCATAGTAGTGGTTGTTCGCCCAGTTCAGCGATACATCACGTATATGGGAGATCTAGTACTTACACCCCCACATACTGGTCCCTCCTAGTGGTCCCTCCCCCGATGCGGCAGTAGAATCTGTGAAAAGCGGTGCCTATCTCACACCCAGTCTACGTAGGCGCGTTTCCCTCAGGCGGAATGTCACCGATTAAGTGTCCTTGTGGAGGAAGGTCGTGTGATGACTTCTTCTGCTGGTATGCGGATCCTGTGCTTCCTCTAGCACGCGCAGCCGGACGGTCGGCGGCGTCAGGATCTGCGGCTGTATAATCGGATGGCTCATGTGCGGTACGCCCACTTGCGGCTGCACCCCTGACTGGGTTACAAATGTAACCTTTTTTTCCACTTCGATGCTATTTACTGCAGGTGATCGGCATGCCTCAGGTGATCACGTGGTTGCATACCACTCGTCACTCTCTCGCATACTTCCTTGTAGCTGCCGGATCCTCCCCCCTCCCTCCCCCCTTACCCATCCCGCTGCCCTCTTGGCCCATCTTCCTCGCCTCCCGCCCCCTTCCTTCACACTCCTCCCTCCTACTTATCCCCCCCATCTTCCTGCCCCCTTCTCCTCTCTTTCTCCCCTCCGCAGTCCCAGTTATTTTCCCTCCTCTTCCCCAACTCCCCGTCCTTCCTTTCTTCCTTTTTTTTTTTCCTTCTTTCACCGAATTTTCCCGCTTCAAAATTTTCCGTCCCTTTTCTACACCCACTTCCATGCCTTTTGGCTCTTCTCTTCGCCCTCTCTCCCGCCCTCTTTGCTTCCCCTCTACCCCTTCTCTTCCTCCCCGCTTTCTCCTCTCTCTCACTTCCCACCCCTTCTCCCATCCGCTCCTTTTTTCCTTTTCCCCCCCTCCTTCACCCTCCTCTCATTCCCCTTTCCTAATGACCGCTATAACTCTATGATCCTAGTTTTATACGAACTCTTTTTTCTTCACATGCCCTTTTCTCACGCCCCTTCATACTGCCTCTTTAACTCTCCTCCACTCCCCCTCCCCCTCCCCTTCCCGCTCCACTCTCCTCCTCCTGCTCCTCTCCTCTCCTCCACCTCCCTCTTACCACCTGTTTCCTCCAAAATTTTTCCCCCTTTCTCAGCTTCTACTCTCCTTCTTTTCTCCCCTTTCCTCCGTCCCTCTCCCTCCCCTTAATCTAAGCCCCCCATACGTGCTCCGCTTCTCCTCCGCCCTCTATACCTTCAACCTTAGGCACTCTGCCTCTTCCTTCCCTTTCCACACCACCTCTTCCGTCACGCCCTCCCCCTTATCTCCACTTCATCTAACTCCTGAAATTACTCTTTATTTACAAGCCATTTATTCCCACTAATCATTCTTTTTCAAATCCCAACTCTAAGACAAGATTTCTCCATTAACATGTCCTCTCCCTACTCCAAATGGTCTATTAATTCTTCCACCTCTCCCTTCCACTCCTGCCATTCCAATTCCCAAAGACAAATTTTTTTCATTTACCCCAACACTTTCACGGCCAAGTGGAGAAGGACAAACCATTGCTACAAAGCAAAATGCTTTCTCTCTCTCTCCCTACGCTCATTCAACTGGTGCATATCGCATATAAAACATCATTTCCCCCGAATTTCACTTTTACCACATTATCTCGAACTCAACCTGGCTGACAACCTTACTTTATCCCCACCTTTTCCTCATACTATCTCCACCCCTTTGCCCTCCTCTCTCATTACCCTGATATCATACCCTTGTATTTTTCAAAGTCCCATCTCCCTCATTTTCCCTTCAGCTTTAGTTTCAGTTTAACGCCTAGTCACTCAACTTTTTTTTCTTAAACTTAACCCACTTCCTTCCTCTTCAAATCTGACCAGAAACTCTTTCGTTATCACCACTCATCCCTAATTACTCTCTCTCCATCTTTTCCTCTTTTATATACTACTCAGGCTGCACGCTTTGTTGGACTCCCCCACCCTAGTCACTTCCCAACACCTAAGGCCCCCACCCCGCTCAAATACACAATATAACAACAATAACAATAATAAAAGGTTGAAATGATAATATAAAAGTTAAACCTACACTCTATCAAATTATATTTATTTCCTAACCCTTCCTACCTATTATGCCCTCCTTCCTCTCTATTCTTTTTTCTTTAAAATCTAATTTATCTATTAAATCTTTTTTTAATTTTAAAAATTCTTTAAAATCACTTATATTTATAATATATTATATATATATTATATATATTATATTATATATTATATTATTATATATATAATATAATATTATTAATATATATATATACTATTCTATTATTTATATTATATATTATATCTATATAGTATAGTATATATATATATATTTATAATATTATAAATTATGATTATATATTATATATATATGATATATTTTATGATATATATATATATACTATATATATTATTATATATATATAGGTCCTATTTTGTTTTACGACTCGGTCAGTTTTGAGATTGTTTTTGTTTTTTTTAATATATTTGGATAGTATATGATAACTAACAATGAATTTAAGTATGGTACAGGACATGATTCAAAAGTTCAAAATATTTTAAATATTTTTTTTTTAAAAATTCACATTTATTTTTAGTATTTTTTTCAAATGAAAATTTAAGAAAATTACGACGCTTACAGAAAAACCAACTTTACATATTTGGAATCAGCGTATAAAGTTATTAACAAAATATAAAAATAATTTATTATTATTATATATATCTAGTCTATTATATATATTATATTATATTATATATATATATATATATATATATATTTAATATTATATTATGATATATATTGCCCTCGAGCACGACGGGGGACAGAGGGGGAGTTTTTCCATACCCTGTAGGGAGGGGCGGAGGGAATCCCCGCGACAACCAAATGCCAAAGAGCGGGGGTTCCGGAGACCCTCCGGAGGGGGGGGGAAAATAATCCTACCCTAGATGTTCCCGGAAGGCCCGAGGACCCGCGATCCTGCCACTTTGCGGTTGTTACCCTTGGGTATTTCCTTTAGTTTGAAAACACCCCAAAAATAAAAAACAACTATTACTTAAAAAATTAAGTTTTTTTTAAAAATTAGTTTACAAATTTTTGAACTTTTGAATCTTGTCCGTTACCATTTAAATTCATTGATAGTATCTATATACTAGCAATACATTAAAAAAAAAAAAAAAAATTAAAAACTGACGAAGTCGTAAATGGAAAAGGTCCTATATAGTTTTGAATCATGTCCGTTACCACTGAATTGATTGTTATAGGATCATATACTAGATATATTAAAAAAAACAAAACAAAAAAAAAGTCCAAAACCAATCATGGGCACAGATAGAGGGTTCCTATATATATAATACTATATAATATATATATATTATCTA
Source organism: Trachelipus rathkii (assembly GCA_015478945.1). Lineage (NCBI taxonomy): Eukaryota > Metazoa > Arthropoda > Malacostraca > Isopoda > Trachelipodidae > Trachelipus > Trachelipus rathkii. Next base: position 35,397 of record JABUQX010005252.1, on the reverse strand, counting down.
TATCTGATATTATATATAATATATTTATATATTAGTAATATAATATATAATATAGTATATTACTATATATATTATATTTATAATTATTTATATATATATATATATATATATTTCATAGGTTTTTGATAAATATAAGTTTTTGCAAATTAACTTTTTACATATATTGCTATTATATGATACTAACAATAATTTGAGTGTTCTTATAAGCAGGATCAAAAAAATTTTAAACACAAACGAAAAGTAATCTATTTAATAGATATCTTAATTATTTAATAACATCGTGCTTTTTTTGCGCCCGGGACAGAGCGACGTCTCTGGATTTTTTGTAGTGCAAAAATCTTACCCGAAAACAAGACATTAGCTATCTTCAAGTAGAATAAGATATGGTAGTGCTTAGGACTCAAAATTTACTGGATCGTCGATCCATTTAAGTTTAGGTTGAAGTTTAACGGCTCTGTGTGATCCTATTAGGCTTTTGGTCTGTGGTTTGAGCCTGTCAGTCAATCAGTTCAGGTTTATAGATATATTTTGCTATGTTTATAAACAGGATCTAATATATTGAAGAAAAACGCATACGGACGTCATTTTTCCCAGAACATTATTTTTTTACCCCATCTTGAATTCTTTCAATATTTGCACTAGAAGCCGTTTTTCTTTTTCACAGGCAAAACTTAAGCTCATTATTATGCTTACTTTCAATATAATTAAAGGTTTTTAATTCTTCATTTTTCGTATAACATCACTTATTAATTAATTTGCTATATTAATCTAAACTAATATTCGGAAAATAATAAAAAAAAGCATATTTATATGCGTCATATATATATTATATTATATATTATATATATCGTATATATATAAGTATACTATTTATTGAGCTTATAATTTATATGTATATTATATTAATATTTATATTAACTATTATGAACTCTATAAATTATATTATATATAATTATCTGATTCTAGGTAATGTTCATCCTTAATAATTACATCGTTGCATATACAGATAAAAACAAATTATCCGTTTACAAACGTACATTTCGCCCTTTCTTCTCTCTCTCCTCTGGGTGAGATGATTATAATATAGTATATATATAATATATATATAGTATAGTATAATATACTAATAAGTAATAATAAAATTAAATGTATTATATATATTATCTATATATAATATAGTCTATATATTATATATATATTATTATATATAATATAATATATATTATATATATTGATATAATATATATTGTAATATTATATTATATATATAATTATATATATATTATATAGTATATACTATATATATTATATATATATACTATATTAATTTATATATATTATGTATATATATATAGTATCATTAATAAATAGTATATTACTATAGTATATATATAGTATATATATGATGTAATATATATATAGGTATATATATCTATATATATATAGTGATTATATAGTATATTAATATATTATATATATATATATATATTAAATATATTATATATATATAAATATAATATATATATATATATCTATTTATATTCTTATACGTTATATATATCTTGTTAAATCTATTTGCCAAACGAATAACTGTTGAACTATAATATTAGTCAATTTATTTCCAATACTAAACTTTATGATTTCCATGATAAAAACCTCATTATCAAAATACGCTTTGAGCTTTTGATCGAAAAAGAAATGTATAAAAGGGAAAAATTTCTCCACAAAAGATGAATTTCTTGTTAACGATACTTGCTTGTGGAGGTTCCTAAGTTTGTGTATTGAAAATAAAAATTTAAATTAAGGAAGAAATTTTCGTGCAACGTTGTTCGCCCATCTCAAAATCAGCGAAAGTGGCGGCCGGCTAGAAAACGCACCTGGAACCACGTCTTCATTCCCAAGCTCAAAATACACAAACCTTCAACAAAAATAAAGGAATCTCCTCAAGCTCTCACTGAATTCAGCAACTTCAAGCTCTCACTATCCTCAAGCTCTCACTGAACTTAAGCAATCTCAAGCTCTTACTGAACTCAGGCAACCTCAAGCTCTTACTGAACTCAAGCTCTCCCTAAACTCAAGGAACCTCAAGCTTCACTGAACTTAAGCAACCTCAAGCTCTCACTGAATTTCAAGTTCTCACTGTCCTCAAGAAATCTCAAGCTCTCACCAAACTCAGGCAACCTCAAACTCTCACAGAACTCAAGCTCTCACTGTACTTAAGCAACCACAAGCTCTCACTGAACTTAGCCAACCTCAAGCTCTCACTGAACTCAGACAACCTCAAGCTCTCACTGAACTCAAGCAACCTCAAGCTCTCACTGAACTCAAGCAACCTCAAGCTCTAGCTCCGAGTACTCAAGCAACCTCAAACTCTCACTGAAATCAAGCAACCTCAAGCTCTCACTGAACTTGAGCAACCTTAAGCTCTCACTGAACTCAAGCAACTTCAAGCTCTCACTGAACTCAAGCAACCTAAAACTCTCACTGAACTCATGCAACCTCAAGTTCTCACTGAACTCAAGCAACCTCAAGCTCTCACTGAACTTAAGCAACCTCAAGCTCTCACTTAACTCAGGCAACCTCAAGGAAACCCCCTTTCATAGTTTGGAGAATTAAACAGAGGACTAGCAAACTTTTTATTAAGAAATTTTTACAGTTCTCCTTTAGACCTTATTCCAATTTGATGTTCATTCTCAGTCACAAAATCATGAATGTCTTTTGCAAGAACTGCAGGAACTTCAAAGGCAGCAAAATGTCCACCAAATTTGTGAAATCTTTTGGATTAATATGCAAAATTATGATCATAATAGACATTAAGGATGTTAAGACTATTAAATTATTTCTACTTATTAAAAATATACTGATGTAATTCATTAGTTAAAGATTTGTATTGGCAAAGCTATTAATATTAAAAGTGAACTTGCCTGTAAAATGTTATTCTCTTAAATTTGAAGGCAAGCATATTTTCTGGGAGCACAACTATTTCATTCTTGAAAGCAGAAAATCCGGCTGGAACATCGCAAGATATGCTAAAATAATAAATGAGACGAATTTGCTTAATGAATAATAAAAATATTAAAGATGGGATCTTATTCCGATTTTATAAAATGCTTTGGAAATAATGATTGAAAAATGTAAAGGAGGGTCTTTTACGATTAAGTTTTGTTTTTGAAGAATTTTTTAAATAATACTTACGAATCAATCTTGGATTTTAGTATTGGTACAAAACTCTCAGCATAAAAACGCATACTGGATGTTATCGATCTTGTAAACCTGCATAAATAGAATTTGGGTAAATGGACAATTTGTAAAAGTATGTTACCAAAAGTCCATATGGATTAATAATAATAATAATAATAATAATATGTATATATAATAATAATAATAATAATAATAATAATAATAATAATAATAATAATAATAATAATAATAATAATAATAATAATAATAATAATAATAATAATAATAATTATACTATAAAATTAATGATATTGAGGATGATGATGATGATTGATGACTGATGATTGATGAATGATGATGATGATGTGATGATGATGATGATGATACTGATAATAAAAGAACACGACTGAAGACGAGAAAGAGTCTTCGACCGAGCAGAAGAGCTCCATTCAGTTTTCAATAGTGTTTCGGATGTTCCTGTTTAAACAATCTGTTTATGCTATTTTTTACAATCATAGTTGCTACATGTTTTAAGCATTAGCATATTATGTTACCTATTTCATGCGACATATGAGTTTGCTCACTTAGTACAGATCTGTTGCTAAACAGCAAATATCATGGTGCTACAAGTTTTATTATTTTGCATTTTGAAATTTATTTCTCTATTAAAATGATGAGATCACTCACCGTCCTAGAACGAATACGTTTTTAGCGGTACAACATAAAAGCTATTATAGACTTCGGTAACAAAATCTTCTTAGTATGTATTTTTAACATTTACTAATGATTTCAATAGTTCTGTCTGATTTTACAATATCAAGATCACTATAATTCTAGTGTTTTAATAAAGTCAAAATATTTCTGTTTAAATTGAACTTCAAGACCACTTTCCAGAAGATTGTAATATTTTACTTTTATTGAAATGAATCAGTGTTGCGCTGTTACGCTTGTTACATAAAATTGTATACCACTTTTAGTTACATGTAGTGTGAAGAAAGAAGAAGGAAGAAAAAGAAAAAGAAGAAGGTCAAAAAGCAGAAAAAGTTGACAAGAAAAAATAACGAGAACAAGAAGGAAAAAGAAAAAAAAACAGCAAGAATAAATAGATAGAAAAGGATCAAGGCGAAAAAAATGAAGAAGAAGAAGAAGAAGAAGAAGAAGAAGAAGAAGAAGAAGAAGAAGAAGAAGAAGAAGAAGAAGAAGAAGAAGAAGAAGAAGAGAGATTTTCGTTAAAAAGTATGATGACTATAATCTCTAATATAAAAACCTTTATTAATATTACTTGTCAGAAATGGATTCCAACGACCACATCACTCCAAACTCATATTATTAGTTATTACTAACTAAAAGTTTATTCAGAGAATGAAGAAAAGGTTTGAAATAATACCAGTAGATAGAAAGGTTATCCAGCATCCTGTCAAGAGAGATGGGAAAATCGTTGCTTATAAAGTCCTCCGTCAATCTTTTGCTACACATTTCTCTCCTGTCCCTGTCGCAGTACTAAATTTTCAGATAAAATAAGCGGCAAGACCAACTGGAGTATTCTCAAGAGCAGCTCCTGTAAAGTTATAGGTTAATGGTAAATTAAAAAGGTTTATATTTTAAGGAAATTATGGAATTATATTTTTATTTTGTTTTTTACTATTTAACAGTATTAATGGTGAAGTTTATTATACTTATATTATAGTTTTATTTTATACTGTTTAACAGTGTTAATAGTGAATGAAGTAGAAGAACTCACAAAGACACACACACACCTACACACACGCACACCTACACACAACACAACCTACACAATCTCATATATATATATATATATACTATATGTACTATACTTATATATATATATATATTATATTTTATTCTGTAATACGTTTTTTTTCCAATATCTAATATTATAGATAGTGTTGTGTGTGTGTGTGTGTTGTGGTGTGTTGTGTGTGGTGTGTGTGAGTGTGTGTATATATTTATGATATATATAAATATATATATATATGTGTGTGTGTGTGTGTGTGTGTGAGTATGCGTGTGTGTGTGAGTGTGTGTGTATGTGTGTGAGTGTGTGTGTGTGTGTTACCCAAATGAAAGTGAGACTTTTATTTTTACTGAAATGGTTTATTTGTTGGAATATATGTGAGAGTACAGTTAGGAATATTGATATGTATTGCTACAAATTGCAATACATATTCGCCTTGTTAGTTCAAGCTAGTGTCGTCCTAGAGCGCCACTATTTGTGAATATCCTGAGCGAAGAACGTCCATGATTGGCTGAGAAACCAGTATCAACAGCGTAACAGACCTCTCATCACACACAAACTGGCGACCCTTAAGTCCTTTTTTTCAGTAGGTCAAAAGATGTAGAAGTTGTTGGTCGAGAGTTCGAGTCTATAGGGAGGTACAGTCGAGGATCTCCCATCAGAAGCTCTGAAGCTAATCCTGGCACACTGTTGCCACATACCTGAGGGCATTCTCGTACAATAATAGACCCATCTGGCAACATTCCGAGTGGCTTACCTTGTTGGACATTTTGAGATCATGTAATATATAGTCAATATGGGTTGCATTAACCATACATATACCCTTCGTTAATAAAATCTAAAAGCAATAGGCCATTCTCACCGAAGAAACATTTGGGCATCACTTTTCCTGCTCTCATGGAGAAAAAGAGTTTATTTTGGCTGTCGAGAGGTGAGGCTCCGAAACTCCAAACTCATCTTTTTTGTTTCCAGTTCCACGTGCAGGCACCAAGTCTCATTTGTGGACACAATCTTTGAAACGGCTCCCACCTCTGCGTGATAACGAAGAAAATTATTCAGGCAGGCATCCATTTCGGCGAGTCATCTACTCCTCTTGAATGTGTTTGGGAAAATTATGCGTAAACCATGCTGAATCCAATCTTTAATGGAGAATGGTGTTAAAAGTCCCCTTACTTACGAATATTGGTGTTTCGGTAATCTCACAAGTGGTGACTCGGCGATTCTCCCTCACAAGGTTGTCAACCGCAGTAATCGAACCCATATTGCAGGCCAAATGACCTTGACCAGGTTTTGGTTTGTCCTACTTGCTTACACATCCTTTATAAAATTCCGTACACCAGTGGTTTTCAAACTTTTTAGGTTCAAGGCACCCAGGGCTCATCAAGAATTCATACGACAATAAATTTCGCTATCATTGACAGTTTCTACCGTCAAAAACTGAATAACTACTCGCTGTTTTTTTGGGGGGGGGACGGATCTATGTCACGACCGTACTGACTCACGATTTAACCTGTTTTTTTCAACACGTGCATAGAGCATACTAACATTTTCCGATGAAAACTGCTAGGTTCTCGACATACGCCATCTACTGGTAAAGCAGCATGGATCTGTGTACTTCAACAACGATTCTAGGACAATAGTCTCACTTTCACTTGAGCAATTCAGTTTGTCAATACGAGCTGACTTAAAGCCACCTTCAAAAAAATATATTAGTATTTACCTAGCGTATCCGGTTTTGTGCTCTGTAAGTGAAAGTAGCCTGATTCCCGAATAAGGAAACTGTAGAAGTCAGACAGTGGATATAAAGTATATTCCTTATCTGGATCAACGACAAACCCAGAAGGCAAAAAGCTCCCTACAATATGCTTGATCCTATTCCCAGGAGTGTTAGTGCTCGGAAAATTTGAATGCATAGCTATTATGCTAGAATAAAGAAAATTCTTCAATTATTAATTTTCATTTATATAAAAAAAAGTCATTTGTACAAAATATTAAATAAATTATGTAGATTACGCTAATATATACGAAGATAGAAAAAATAAACGAATACTTCTGTGGATAAAGTGTAGCCATTGCTGAAGCTATAATTGACCCCCAATCTCCTCCTTGAACATAAAATTTGTCGAAACCAAGACGCTTCATTAGTTTGAGAAATATCTGTGATGTTGGTAGAGCACCTAAACCTTTAATTAAGAATAAATGTGCAAATATTATTTAATAAAACATTAATAAAGCGATTAAGATTCCAAACAATACTTGTCGAATCGTTTTAATATTAAGTTTAAGATTTCAACATGACTGCAGTCGATTATTCTACGAAAACAAAAGATCAATCTAAAGAAATTTCATTAAGAAATTTTCAAATTAACTTTTAGAAGAAAATCTTCAGAATTAAAAAGTGGGCAGGACCTTGCTTGCTTGAAGGCTGGGAGAAGGCAAACCCAGGAATGGAAGGACATATTACTTCAAAAACGACGTTGCTTCCCTCGTGCGGCGATGTCAAAAGCGGCAAAATTTGGTCAAACTCGACAAAAGATCCGGGCCAGCCATGCATCATCAAAAGTGGAAGAACAGTTAAATTTTTGGCTTTGGCGTCAACAGTCGGTTTAATGTGAATGAAATGGATGTGCAATCCTTCAATCTGAGTTCTGAAAATTATAAACTTCAATATCGCAACCATAGGGGAGACTAGGGTGGGGTATCTAAGAGGGCATTGCCCCCTCAGATTGTCAACTGCCCTTCTCCCAGAAATTTGCTTAGCCAAAAAAAATTCATAACAGCATTGCTGAATTATCAGATAAAGAGGCCATAGCCCCCCCCCCCCCGGAAAAATTAGCTAGTTACGCCAATGTCCACAACTAAAATGTGAGTAGTTGTTGTTATAAATATTTAATTATTATTATTATTATTATTATTATTATTATTATTATTATTATTATTATTATTATTATTATTATTATT
>JABUQX010005252.1:0-17500 GCA_015478945.1 Trachelipus rathkii | reverse complement strand
CCATTCGTCCCGATTTAGCCGGGATCCAGTCCTTTTTTTGAAACCCTGTCCGGATTTAGGAAGGAGAAGTTCCCATTTTCAATCCCGATTTAATGATAACAAAAAAAAACCCAATTTTTAACACAAGTCGACTTGTACTTCTTAATATATATATAAATAATTATATAATATATATATATATATATACTATATATTAATATAATAATATATATATAAATAATTATAATATAATAATATATATAAATATATATATACAATAAGATATATATATATATATAGTCAAATGTAAACTAATACATTTTTCAGGGCATGAGGTTTTTTGTCAATTCAGATATATACTGATAACATAATTTTATCAAAAAAACATTTATTAATGGAAATACTATATATATCGGATATAAGTATATATATATATATATATAATATAATATATATATATATATATTATTAGGTACTATTAATATATTATAAATATATATATATATATATATATATTAATATGATATATTATAAAATAATCACGATAACCTAAACTTTTAAAATAATTTCTCTTTTGAAAATGTTCAAGCGAGTTTAAAATAGAATTTATTCAAAATATCTTAATTTGTTCTTAAAAAAAGAAAAAACCATTAATTTAAAATCCCTCCTTTAAAAAAACGATTGTCCTAAGATCCGTTTTTAATTATTTTTAAAAAGCAGAAAATAATGCTCCTCAAAACATTTCACTTGAATAGACGGCAAAGGCTGTAAATTGTGCAAGCGCATCTTGCAAAATTTATTAGGATAGCAATTGATTGCCTCTTTAACTTATAACTTGATTCAGTCGAATTTTTCATTACTCTGAATCAAATACGATAAATTTCTTACCTTTTATTTTCGATAAGATAGTTAGGTTGAATGTCTTTTACTAGTTGATTGTCTTATTGTATTTTTTTCAAATCGCTTTTCTGCGATGCTCCAAATTTCTTTCATATTCTGCAAATTGACTTTTCCATTTTCTTCATTGACAAAAATTCTACAAGAGAGGATTCACTGAATCTGTGAAAAACTATCTGGACTTCCGCCCCAAGGATTTCTGTGTCGATAAGCGTTATCATTTTAAAGCCTTAGTTCACAAAGAAAGAACAACTTTCCCTAGCTTTAAATTATTCAGAATTCTCAGTTCGGAAAAAAATTCTAAACAAAAAATGGTCGACAAAAAATATTTTATTTTTCAGTTAACGATTCCTTCCCTTCTTTCAGAAATGTTATTTTGTTTTGTTAAAATCCGTTCCTATAAAAATTTCCTGCAGTCAAGTCTTCTGATTTGAATATTTTTTGTAAAAAGTATGGGTGTTTTAATAATTCTTCGAGTGTTCTTGATTTATTCCCCACTGTACTGGCCGGAGAGAGGAAGTTTCAGAATACCAGCAGCCATTCATTTAACTAACTACAAATCTTTTTAGTTGCAGAAGCCTTAGAGCATTAGACATGTACTTTGTAACTGTCCCCATCTTGGTCGTCTTGACCTAAGATTGCCATTTTGCAGCTTGATTTCTTTAGAACTTCCATAATTTTGGGGTACGTGCTGCTTACTATTTGTCTCTCCCTGCTTATAAGATTTGCTCTATGAGTCATTGTGGAAGGACCCACACGCACTTCGTGAAACTGTAAAAAAATTTCAACTCCACTTTAAGATGTGCCAAATTTTAACGTTATTTGGGAAACATTCAAAGAATATTTTATATAAGACATTATTAAGGAAAGTGATACTTTTACTTTTGTTACATTTCAATGAAAATCCCACCCTCATTGTCATTATAATTTTTTTTCAATCTTACGAATCATGTTTGTATTGCTATCCCGAAAAACTAAGGCTAATTACTGTCCTTGTATTCGAATTTCTTTTAAAAGTGTCAGTAAAACAAATTATTGGAAATATATTTGCTGAAAAATGTTGAGTATTTTTTTCTTACTGCTAACGTTTTAGAAAATATTGTTTTTATCTTCGGTCTCATATATATAAAAAATTATTGACAAAATTAATTTAGCTTGCCTTATATGGAATATATCCATTTGTTAAAATGCATAAAAATTGTCCCTTTAATGCAAATTTTAAGCTTATTTTTTGGTTTTATTTTTTTCTTCTAAAAAAACTATTTTACCACCTAATTTTTTAAGTCTAAAGCACTCTAAGTTATGGCCATCGTCTCCAATCAGACTGCAATAAAACCTGGATTAGCAAAGAAAAACTAAAATCGGTCACCTATTTAAAAAAAACCATGTAACAAATAAATCTTGAAATTTTGGCCGAATTTTCTACAAATTTATTTTATGGCAAAACTTGAAAAACTCGGCAAAATTGGGAAAGTGTTGACACCAACTCCATCATTCCTGCAACTTCCAAACCTTTCTTTCCTGCATAACCATTTTAATCCATGTCGCAGCTGCCTCAATAGGTTACGCATAATTTAAAAAGATCCAAAAAGATGTATTGTGACCCATGAGTAAACTGTAAGGTTAGTAGACCTTTTGTGCATGATCGAACTGACGGTTTCCCATCAACTGTGTTAAACTATTCATATTGACAAATGAAAAGAATTTATCATCAAGATGATAAGTAAATTATATTCAAAATACATGCAGTGTTTTCGATTGTAGTTTACAGAATTTTTCTTAAGATATAAAACCTAATTAATTAAAGATATCTATAGAAGTACCGAACCTTTTTATACTTGAAATAAAACAAAAAAAATTAAAAATAAACAAATCAAATTTCTGAAAAAAAAGGAAAAATAAATATATATATATAATATTTTTAAATATATATATATAGAATATATATATATATTATATATTTTTATGTCATAAAAGATGTCCGAGAAATATAGTAAATACTTTTTTGAAAATATTAAGAAATATAATCATATATATATATATATATAATAATATATAATATATATATAGTATATAATTTATATATAAACACCTTGTAATAAATAAAATTAAATAATTACTTAATTTGTATTTGCCGGAGGCCGGAGCAGCCTCTTTTTTTGCCGCTCCGACTCCGGTGACTCCGGCCCCAGTCCCCCTAAAAATTTCCGCCTCCGACTTCCGGCCCAGAAATCCCCCAAAATTTCGGCCTTCCGGCTCCGGCTCCGGCTCCGTTCCCCCTCAAAAAGTTTCGCCTCCGCTCCGGTCCCAACCCAAAAAACCCTTGCGGCTCCAACGGGGCTCCGCAGCCCCTGGGTTATAACCGTTCAACCAAACGTCTTGCACCCACAACTCTATTTTTCACCCGAAGGCCTTCTGTAAGATCTCGGGGCATACCCCTGGTTCGTTTTGTGAATAAAAACCACCCACGCTTTTCAGTTCGTCGAGAACAATGGCGTGATTCCTTGAGAAAAACGCCTAGTATTTTCATTGTTGCAAGGCGTTTGAGCAACGTCGGTGGGCAGGCCCTCCTAACTTGGCCAGTTCCTGCTTCATGGAAAAAACCGTCGCTGGACAATTTACGGCTTAAAAATCCCGCACTCTTCATTGGGGTCGCGTGTCATAAGGCAGTTTTCACTAACTATTGAAACCAAATCTGTTTCGGCAATACCCCCAAGCACAGGATAAAAGCTCGCCCTCTTCAGTTCATAACCCTCTTTTCCTGCCCTGGTCCACGCGAAGTTTACAAATGCATCCTGTATCAGGAACCTGAATAAATCTGACTGAACGTGGGAAAATGATGTACACGAGGCACATATTCGGCCCAAAAACCTATACTAACCCGGAACCTTTCTCTACCGCATGAATGCTTCTTATGCACTTCGGTGTATCTCGGTTAGTGGTCTGGCCTATCCATGTTGTTGGAAGCATTAAGTGTTCGGCTGCAATGCAGTGACCAATACAATCGGAACGGACACCCACGGGCACGGTGGACTAAAACCACCAGATACATTCGACATAAGATTAAACTACTTCCACTATGTATGTTATTCTGTTCAGCACAAAGGACTGTGTAACTTTTCTTAACAGGGGAGAGTTTTTCGCTGAGGCAAAAAAATTTTCGGGAACACGGTGGTATATGACACTGTCATTGAGTCATGGAAAGATAAAGTTGAGGCCGTCAACAGATTAAATCATGTAACCAAGATTTATTGCTCTTTATAATAATATATATATTATATACTTATTAATAATATATATAATATATTAATTATATATATACTATATATATAATATATATATATATATATATTATATATATATATATATATATAATATTATATATATATAATATAATATATATTATTACATTATATATTTATATAATGACAGAACCAAAACCAAAGGGTAAGATTTTCTAAATTGCAGATACGAAAATGGAAATTTGCCATTCTTGAAAGAATAATGATGGAATCTGTAAATATTCAAAATGATCTTGGTAAATTTCTTGGATGGGCAGATAATTGATAAATAAATTTTAATATTTAACAGTGCTAATGTACTTCCTGTAGTTACTCGAATGAAAGACTTAACTAAGAACCAAGATATGGGGATTGGCACGAGTCTGTAGACCAAGAAAAAGATTTTGGTGAATAAAGTGACTAATCAGTGTTCGGAAGCAAAGAATAGAGATAAGATGATAGGAATAATAAATCACAATGTTGTTACAAGAGAAATCGAGGAGGGTAAAAGCGGCATGTACATAATATCTCTTCTGGACCAATATTAGAGTATTGTGTCAAAGTTTGAGTCCCTTATAAAAAAATTATCGCAAAAAATCATTTATAATTTTTGTTTACAAGATGGCAAAGATCAGGCATAGCTTTTTACTACCAAAACGAAACCGCGAAAATTCATCTCAAGAGAATCTACTAAATTGCCACCAATAATCATTTTCCACTTTAGGATTAGACCCGAAAAGTCAAGTAAGGTCTCAGCTTTAGTTTTTTTTAAAAAAAAAGTGACAAAATTTTTGTGCCACAGAAAATCCCTCGACATGAAACTTTTGAGACTCTAATAACCATATTTTGACGGTTGTTTGTTCAAATTGCATGATTAAGGAAATGGTCTAAAAAAAAAAAATTGTCCCAAACTAGTCCACATGCAAAACGAAATCAAACTAATCCCTTTAATATGATTTTTTGCGTGTTAATTTTTAAGTAATTTTATCCAAACAATTTCTATTATTTGCTTATATCTTTATTTCAATTTCGATTAATTTTTTATTTATATTTCCAATTTTTTTTTAAAATTGTCTCAAGAGTAGGAATGCTTGAACACTCCCTGACAGTTAACAAATACTTGAGGAAGCCCCTTTCAAAATCGATAAATAAAACAAAGGGTTAACAAAACTTTTTATTAAGAAATTTTTACAGTTCTCCTCTAGACATTATTCCAATTTGATGCTCATTTCTCTTGTCAACGAACAAATCATTGAAGTGGTCTTTGCAAGAACTACAGGAAAACTTCCAAAGGGCAGCAAAATTGGCCCACCAAATTCGTGGAACCTTTTGATAAAAATAGAAAATTATGTCATAATAGATAATTAGGAATGCTAAGAAGTGGTAAATTATTTTCTACTTAATGTAAAGAGTAATTTAAAAAAATATATTAAAAACAGTTTATTTAAATTATTTGAAGATTCCATTATACCTGTAAAAATTTTAATTTTTCTTACAAAGTTAACCCGCAAGCTTAGTTTCTGGGGGAAAAAAAGGACAGGCAATTGAAAAAGGCAGGGGAAAAATCAAACAGTTATTATTTTTACAGGAATATGCTAAAAAAAGAAAAAAAAAATGGTACTTGAATTACTTGAATAAGATGAATAAGAAGATGGAATTTTATTTGGTTTTGTAAATATTTTTTGAAATAATGAATGAAAAAACACTTTTGGTCAAAATGGGGGGAAATTGGTAATTTTTTTAACAATATATAATATATATATATATATATATAATAATATAATATATATAACCAATATAAAAACCTTTATTAATATATCATATATTATATATATATATAATATGAGATATAATATATATATATTAATATAATTATATATATATAAATAATATATATATATATATATATAATATATACTTACGAGTTAATTCTTGGATTTTTGCATTGGTACAAAACTCTCAGCATAATAACGCATACTGGATGTTATCGATCTTGTAAACCTACGTAAAATAGAATTTAGGTAAATAGACAATAAATATACAAAATTGTTAAAATCAAACCAAGTATTATTTTTAAAAATTTTATCGAACTTCGATTTTAGGGTTACTGATTTTTTATACACTAGCATTTCCTTTAAATAATGCGCTTGTTCCATCAAATTCAAATATTTCACTACTTCATTCGAAAAATTCTGCAAACCATATTATTACTATCTTAAATTTATTTCAGAGAAACAAAGAAAAGGGTTTGAAATACCAGTAGATAGATAGGTTATCCAGTAGTCTGTCAAGAGAGATGGGAAAATCGTTACTTAAAAGTCCACCGTCATCTTTGTCAACATTCTCCCGGTTTGTCCAAGTACTAAATTTTTCAAGTATATAAGCAGCAAGACCAACTGGAGTATTCTCAAGGGCAGCTCCTAAAAACATCATATATAAAAGGAAAACAAAAATTATAATATTTTAAGGAAATTATACTTTTATTTCTATACTGTGTATTACGTAAATTAAGAGTAAATGATAATAAATAATATATATATATATATATATATATATATATATATATAATATATATATATATATATATATATATATATAATATAATATATATATATTATATATCTATATTATATTTATATATATTCTATATAAACTATATATATATATAATGAGTAAATATATTATCCCTTCAATATATATTAATATTCTCAAAATTAAATTATGATTATTATTATATATAAGTATATGATAGATATTATATATTTGCATCAACGTTCATTGATTTTATTATACTGTCTATAAAATTCTGTTATGACCAAATATGAAGCCTATTTTTATTTTAAAGAAAGCTAAACATGTGTTGTCAATACGACCTGACTTTGAGCCACTCTCAAAAAGATACTAATATTTACCTATCGTATCCGGCTTTGTGCTCTGTAGGTGCATGTAGCCCGATTCTCGAACAAGAAAACTGTAGAAGTCCGACAGTGGGTATAAAGTATATTCAATATCTGGCTTAACGACAAACCCAGAAGGCAAAAAGCTCCCTAAAATATGCTTGATCATATTTCCAGGTGTGTTAGTGCCTGGCATATTTGTGTGCATAGCTATTATGCTAAAATAAAAAGGAAACCCCAATTACTAAGTTTCTTATTTGGGAAAAAGAAGTCTTTTGTATAATATTCAATTGAGTAAATTATACTAAAAAGTAACATTAGAAAACATTAAAAATGAATACTTCTGTGGATAAAGTGTAGCCATTGTTGAAGCTATGAGAGAACCCCAATCTCTACCTTAGAAACATTTAAAAATCAACTAATGTTCAAAAAAACCTAAAATAGCACACTTGCATTAGTAAATTCGAGGGTAAACATCTGTGATGTTTGTAGAGTACCTAAACCTTTAATTAAGAATATTAATGAACAAATATTTTTCAAAATGTTTAATGTAATTAAATTATCAAGATTACAGCAAATAGTCGTAGAAACTTTAAACTTAAGATTGCAAAATGATTAAATCAATTGTTCTACGAGTAAGGTGCAAAGAACAGTAAGCCCTTTAGGGAAATGTTCAAATCTAATTTTTAGACTAAAATCATCAGAATTTAAAAAAATGGTCGCTAAATAAAAAGACGATTAAAAAAAAAGTTATAGGATAGTTATCTTAAATATGGTATGCCCCTATGAAGGTTGGCGAAATCGAGAAAAGCAATAACCCAGGGAAACTCGGAGGAGAGGCCAAATTAGCGTGTCAAAAAAATATATAAGAATTAACTTAAAATGACGTTTGCTTTCCCTTCGTGCATTATAGGGCTGGATATGATCAAAAAGGCGGCAAAAATTGATCAAAAAAACTACGGCTACGGAAAAGATTCCCTGGCCAGCCGTGAAATCATCAAAAGAAGTGGTTAAAGGCACCAGTGTTAAAAATTTAGCTTTCGTTTCTATATAAACAAGGTCGGCTTTTTAAAGTTGTATATGAAAATGAATACGTTCTAAGAGTCCCCTTCAAATCTGGGTTCTGAAAGGAACAAACTTTAATACCACAACAAGATAATCTCAAGAAGGGTATTAATTTAATTAATATATTATAATTAAATTCATTATTATTAATCTTGACTACAAATTTAGTAACTTCCGCTGTTATATAAAATAATTTATATTATTTATATTATTATTTATGTTATATTATTCAATTATTAATGGTAATTTTAATATATTTCAATATATTAATTAAATAAATTCATATTATATAATTTACACAGCCATATGACGAATAAGAAATATAAATATTCCAAGAGACCGAAAACATATCGTGTTACGTTGGCGTAATCGTAAAGGAAGCTTGATTGAAGACTATTTGTAGAGTTTGTAGAATAGACCGATTTAAATGCCCCAAAAGGGTCCCTTGGATTTCTTGGTAAGGTAAGTGCATCTGCGATAATAATTCTGGGTTAAAGAGCCACTGATTGTATTAAATATAATTATTAAATTATTAATTTCAACCATTCCCCCCCATTTATGATCTTAATTAAGAGACATATTTACAATATAGAGTAAAATTTTAATAATAAATAATTACATAAATAATTTAATATAATAATAGTATTATCCTATTATTATTATTATTAATTTTTCTGGATTCTGCCGGCATGAGAATTATATATGAGGACGTATTTACGCCCTACTTCTGCGTGCACTATGGCCGAAGCAAATAGTGGCATAAAAACCACGATTGAAAATCGAAATATTTAATCTAGCTAAACAATGAGGGAGAATTTTTAGATATTGTGAATTCACACATGAAAGACATTGACGGTGACTGACGGCCAAGTTGAAACCATTCAATTAATATAATCAAAAAAAAAACAACGAAAAAAAATAAACTACGTGAATCTTGTAGGACTGATAAAAATTTATGGACGAATACCTCTCTCCGCTCTCCATTTAACAAAGTATATTTATATCTACAAAAATCTCTAGTTCGCTAAAGGATATTAACCTTCAAAGCGAGTGAATCTGAATCTGTATAATATATTAAACCCATGTTGAGGTTGAATTTTGCATCTTCCAGTTGGAGGTGTAACCGAAGGGAGAGATCGTAGCAACTTTTTCAAGTGTTAAGTTTCGTGAATAGATTTTTACATGAGTAGAGAATAAAATTCTTTACACGATAAATATATGTTTATTTATAAAAATTAAAATAACAGTGATAAAGTAAAATTATTCATTTGCTTTTGTAAAAAGAATTGACGGAATAATGAGATCTTGAGAAAAAGTAAATCTAACCTCTGACGGTTAAAACTGGGGATTACGCCCCTTAAACCCCCTAACAATAAAAAAAAATGATAAAAAATATGGAATCAGCTTATATATATATATAAAGGATATAAAAAAAATAAATAATAGAATTTATACAAATGAGAGATAACCACTTAAATGAGAGTGAGAAAGAATATAGTAAGTGCGAGATGATAAATAGAAAGAAGTTCTTTATTTTAAAATCTTAGGTTTGTATTAAAGTAAGAGGTTAAAAAGAATGATGGAATGGTATGAAATTACAGTTATACATTTGAGAAATGAGAGAAAGTGGGCTTAAAACATTACGATGATATAAATTAAGATCACATAAACTAATAATCTTAAAAATAGCATGGTATGTTAAACATTGGAGCAACATAAAGTTTTATTTAGCAAGGGATGCCATGAAGCTTCTGGAATTCAAAGAATAGCGCCTCAAGATTCTAATAAAAAAAAAATATAATAATAACGAGATTTCCCTCAGAAAAACCAGATTTTTTAAAAATCTACAGTCCACTTTAATAAAAATGGTACCACACAAAGAGGAGGAAAATAAACTCGATTTTTCTCCTGTCATAGTCGATTAATGTATCCTTACTGTTCGCAAATTCTTTAGCAAGCTATTCCCATCTCTCCCTCTTTGCGTTGAAATCCCTCCGGTCGACACAAGAACAACAACATACCACATCATAACATACAATTAGACACACCCTCTTCTTCCTGCATCCTCTCCAGTGACGACCACCACTTCAATCTTTGGCAGGGCACACTTTCTCATGTTCTTATTTATATATCAAGCTTAAACAATCTGACCTTCTTCATAATTATCTTTCGGTTCTCGTTCGATCAGTGTCTATAGTGTCTAGCTTGTTCTCCCCTACTATCCGCTCTCAAGAGAAAGAGATTATTATCCTCTCGCGCCGACGACGACGAAATAACTCGGTTATTATCCTCTTTGTAGTTTGCATCTATTCAAGACCTGTGCCCTCAAACTTATAAATAGAAAAAACGGTGTTAACACCCTACCCACTATAACGTAGGAAAAATATTCACCCTTTTACACCGTTATTCGACACTTCATGTCTGACCATTCTTTCAAACTTATGGGGTACCAATGACTCTTACAGGCTCCCCCCATAGTGAAGAGTCCTTCCCGTATACTTTGTATATTGATCGCTGAATCCTACTAGGTAAGCAAATATTCCGACCATTCCTTTGTAGACCCAGCTATTCTTCCGTGACAGGCAGCAGCAAAGCATAATTCTAAACATTTCTCCTCTTATCACATATCAGCTGCTAATCATTATGTATTCTCCTCTTCACTCTCTCCACTCCCAAGTTTTGAAGCCTCCATTATTTATACATCTCTTTTACCTTATGCCTGATATCAATCTTATATGCTGATATCTCCAATAAATCAATTAGTGTAAAATTCATGTTATCTAATTAGTATCCCCAAGTATACTAATATATATATAAAGGAACTGTTATAAATGTATTATCACTATTATATTTATCCTAACTGTTCGTTATCTTTACCTTCACTTTATGGAAGATGTTAAATTTTAATGTGATTGGAAGGCAGTTGAATGTAAATCTTGTATGATTATATTTATTAATATAGTTATGTCTATTTATATAAATAATTTCCTTAATTATAATCATTATTAATTATTATTAAATCTTATTTTTTTATTACATAATAGTACGTGAAATCTATATAAATTATATATATTAATTATTTTATTTACCTAAAGAAATTTTGAGTATTATTATTAATTGATTAATTTATTAATTAATATCTATATTTTCTATCATTATATCTATATGCTATAATGATAATGATGTGATAATGATAATTAAAGATTTTAGTTCTATAATAAATATTATCTAATTAATATATATTAAATTAAATATTAATTAATCATTATATTAGCAAAAAATAGATTATCTTCAATTAAAATATGGAATTTAACTCTATTTATAATTAATCTTATATATATTATTCTCTCGAAAGACATATAAGTTGAGCTTAAGTAATGACAACATAATTTGGCAAATTTAAAATGTATTAATTTATATCATGAAATATTATTTGATTTAAAAGAATATTTTACATATATATACTCTCATTGGCATAATATTGATGTTACATCCCGAAATGAATCCTAATATATTATAAAGGTTACAAGTTAATCTATCGTATGTAGACACATTCTAATAGGAATACAAGTATCTAAATTCAGCGTATCTACCAATATAATATAAATAAACAAGAAGGAAAAAAGCCAATAATAAAAAAGCAATAGCATGTTATATATTTACACCAACAAGCCAAAAATATAATAATTCGGTACTATTTAATACCAGTTATTTAGAATTTACTGAATATGGTAGATAATAAATTAACGAGAAATGGAGACTAAACCCACACATCTTAGTTAAATAACATTAACTAATCATATATTTAATGTATAGAGCGTATAAGATTTATTTTAAACGATTCTCTCATATTCCCAACATATAATAAAATAATAATTAATAATCATATTTCTACAGATGTCATAACTATGATAAAAAAATCCGGGGCACAACAATCGAAAACTGTGACTCGAGTTAATTGTAACAACTCACCTAATACAGAGTAGACGATAGGGTATAGAACTAGGTGTGATCGAGAATAAAGGTACATAAGAACGTTCTCTCGTATAAGATTGGACCAATGCGACGTAGTTTTCAATTAAAGTGCTATGATACATAGATGTGAAAACCAATAATATTGTCATTGGGACATATGTAGAAGACCAGATAATTTAAGTTGCTATTCATTGAAAGTTTGTAGAGTCCTATTATATATTGAAAAATTCATTATCATTACATATGAAAATTTCAAATCTCTTAAAACAATTTAGAATTCGAAAAGAATCAAACTGAGTTAATAGTGGAATCCAAAAAGTGAGTTTCTGCCCATAATCCAATAACCTTAAAATGATGAAAGAAATCTCGTTATATTTAGTACGCCGTTAATAAGAAAGGTTACAATATGTATAGGTAGACGCTAAATGATTGTCATTATGTAAATATAGAGCGTCACTATTATTATGAAAAAAACTACTTTTAATATATATACATATTAAAAAGGAATGAGTTAATCAACTAAGAAACCATTTATATAAAGATTTCGAAAAAACGTCAGAATAAGTTTCTTCCACTCTTTTTTAAAATGAGTATATCACATTAGATATAGACCCAATGATGATGCTGACATCATATAAGTGATTCTCGAGACTACATCCCCATAGCCGCAATAAAGACACGAAAATGTTATTGCTAATAGATCCTAGACCTCCGTAAATGAACGTCATCTCGCTCCCGGATTCAACTGTCGACTAAGTTGTCGAACAAGAAGTGTAATAGAAAACCTTATTAAATCTCTCTAATATATCATTCAATATAATGATGTAATAATGGTGAATTTTCGTATTCGATAATGATCGTTGAGCTATGAACGTCATTTTACCTTCGAGTAGATGTTCGTGATTATCTGTGATGTGATTAATTGAATAGAAATATTTGATATCTTATATCGTTTCATTTGGTTTGATCTTTTACAAGAATGTACACATCTAGTATGAATTGGTAAGTATAATCATGTAGTGAGTGGGTGTTCTTATCCTCAGGGGTATCACCTCACTGTCAGTATTTAATTAAGGGTTAGTAGTACTTTAGTACTTAATATATAGAATGTGACCTATACTTAAATGAGAGACCATAGTACCCTAATATATAAAATAAAGAGTGTTAAGAAGTGTAAATAAATTTGATTAAGTGTCCTATATTAGTAAAATGATTATATATATATGAGTATTCATTATAATAAGTTATGATATCTTACTATTTGTATAATTATATAAATCAATTCTTATAATAAAAAAGTAGAATATAATGACCTGTGCACTAGTTATGATATAATACTTCTCTCGTAAGTACCGAATTATTTATAGTTATAAGTATCCAACAAAGCACTTTTCACCTCGTGACGACTGTGCCTCGTTTATTATAATATTACAAATACAACTTTATATGATGTGGAGTATATAAAAATATAATAATAGAAGTTCGTATTATGTATATTAAAGCAAATTAATTTTCTGGAAAATTTATATTAAGATGATCAGAAAACAAACATTAGCGCAGTTGAATTTTTATTTCTAGACCTATATATTGAACTGGTAGAGTGATTCAAGATTATGAGGTAGATATCACTACTGACAAATCTCGAGAGAGAGTGTATAAAATCGAGAAATCAATTAAAGTTTTTAATCTGAAATATTTAATATATTATATGTGCGTGGGAGCTATTATCGGGTATATCATCTTTAAATAAATAATTGTATAATTTTTTAATAACAATGAAGTCTATTTTCAACGTATATCTACCACATAATCATGGAATAGTATACTTGAGTCGAAACACGAAATGAAATAAAGAATATGCTACGAAATAAAGAGTTCTTCTTACCTCCACGTAGAATAATACTTTCTCAATTCATTTTTTAGAAAAAAGCGTTCTAAAACTCAGGAAGATAAAACAGGTACGGAATGTGATATAATCCCTTTCATATATAAGGTATCCTACCTATTTTGACTATTCTAAGCAATTCTGGGCTCAATGGTCCAAATAATAGTTTCTTAAAGTATAGGATTTCAATAACTGCATCTGTTCGAGGATTCCATAGTTTTATAGAAGTAATATATATGTCAATAAGAATGTGCCCTTCTTAGTTCAGTTGAGCGAGTAATATAAGATTATGAGTATTGACTATAGGTAAACTCAAACTCACAGGAAAAGATCAAATTATATAAAGAGACTTAACCAGAGAAAAATATAACACTAAACATGAAACCAGGGGAATACTAAATATTTATAAAACCCCAGGCAATATATTTTTTCCTTTACATTTATGCTCATCAGTCAGCGTGTACCATTTCTTTTATAAACACTATATAAAAAATATAGATTTCTTTTTCTTTGGTGCAGAAAATTTGTATACGAAATCTTAGAGGCCTAAGCTTGTCTATTTATGCTTAAAATTTATTAATATTTTATAAAAATTTAAATCTATCTTAATATCGGAAATTTTAATCAATTATTACTATAATTTATGTTAGTATTTTTAATATACTTTAATTATATATAATTCATAAAATCTATGGAAAAGTGTGAAAACACGTATTTGCAGTTTATAAAACAGTATAATAATAATTTAAATCGAGTGAGATATCCAAGCATCTCACAAGGGGGCCATATTGAATAATATAATATGTATGAATAACTCCAAGTCGGGTACTTTATATACAGTGTGATATTAGTGAATTTTTATTGAACTTATTACAAAGTAATTATTTGAATAATTTCAGTTAGTTATGGAAGGGAATTTTAATAATTAAAAATAAATAAATTAATGGTAAGTCTTTTTCTTAGGATCAGGGATATTAGAGTAATGTAACCCAATAATTTATATTTTATAAAATTGTTTAAAATTATAATAAGTTTTATTTTTAAGTCTAATAAAATAAAAGGATTAAATTGGTATCATTTTATTGTCGATAATAAATTTTTATTATAAGTCAAAAAAAAAATGTAATTAATAAATAGTATAAATAAAAATAAATATTATATAATTAATATTAAATAAATTAAAGCTGTAATATTTAAGAATTAATATATTATAATAGTTAGTGTATTTATATTAAAATTTATCTCTAAAATAGTCTTCGGAAGATTATGTAAAGATAAACTGAATATATTAGAAAAGGATATGAAATATTATAAGTATTTAAATAATCTTCTAGAATTTATTCTATTATTATTATCATTATTAACTTTTTAAAATCAAATAAATTTCATATTTATATATATAATTTGTATTATAATAATTATATGATATATAATATATAATTATATATAGTTTATATTTATATATATAATATATAATTAATATATATTATATATAATTATATATATATAATAATATATATATTATATTATATTTTATATAATATATATATTATATATAATATTTAATATATATTAATTATATATATTAATATTATATAATATATAAATATATATATATTAATTATATATATTATAATAATTATATATATTATTGAATATTATGATATAATATGTTTAGTAATGATGTGATAATATAATTTAAAACATAATTTAATGTATAATATTAGAAATTTTTGACTATATATAGTATGAGTACTAGTGTCTATAGTAGGAATTTTATTTGACTCTAGATAACTATTGAATTGATGATAATTAAGTATTAAAAAGTATATTTTTATAATAATCTCAATCTTCTATCTTACTTCATTTTCTCTTCTCTCTCTCTCTCGTCTCTCTCTACTTATCTCTCTCTCTCTAGCTCTCTATCTCTCTCTCGCTATCTATCTTTACTTTCTCTATCTCTATCTCTCTATCTATCTTACGACTCTCTCTCTCTCTGCGTTAATCTAATTACTTTTATCTATCTAATTACTCTAATTTTTCTTTTTCTGAAAGATAATATAAACCTTTCTTCACCTTAAAATTAATTAACCTTATATATAATTTAATATAAGAAATTTCTTTTTCTTAATTATCTTAATATTTATATAATACAAAGTAAATACTGAACTTCTTTTTCTAAAAGATTATAAACCTTTCTTTAAATTAAATCTAATTGCCTTTAATATTATCAAAATAAATATATTAATTTTATTATTATAAAAAATAATTGACTAACTAATTAAGATATATATATTACTTTAAAGTAAATACTATATACTATCTAGATATTTTATTAAGTACCTATATATATATTATATTACTTATACATATTATATATATTATATATCTATATTAATTATATATATATAACTATATATATTTATCTTATATATACTATATATTATTTAATATATATATAATATATATTAATATATTTTAATATATACTATATATAATATATATATTAATATAATATATTATATATATTATTATAATAGTATATATATATTAAATTCACAAGAATGTAATAAAGGTATATATATATTTTATTAAATTTTATAGAATAATATATATTATAATTATATATATATATATTATATATATTTATTAATTATATATAAATTATATATATATTATTATATATATATTATATATATATATAATATTTATATTATAATATATATTATATTATATATAAGTATATTATATATTATTAATATAAAAATTATAAATATCATGAACATTTAATATTATTAACTCATAATATATTTATGTTAATATACCTATTAATTAATATAATATTATATTATTTATGTTGTCGTTAGAAATGTCTAATATCTATTCTTCAAACAAAGATATTATTTAATAATTATATTATATATTAATGATATAGAATATAATAATATAATATATTTACTATAATTATATTTATTAAAGATATTAATACTAATTATTAATATATATTATACTAATAGCTATAATATTAATTATATATTAAATATATAATATATTTCTAATATCTTATTTAATATTATAAATTAATAATATTATAATTAATTTATATTAATTAATAATCTTATAAGACCTCTATTAAAATTTTAGCACATATATATTTAAGGTATATCAATTCCCACTGTTAAATTATAATAGGACACATTATATATAATAATATAAAGTAAATAAATATGAATATCAATATAAGTAATTCCTAGAATCGATATTTTATATGAGTTAAAAAAACAAATAATTTCATTTAAATAATAATTTTTTTTGTATATATTGAATATTACATATATAATTAAACATTATATTAATAATGTAATTAAATTAATTTTGGAAAGGAGAATATGACGTCATGATCGATACATAGGTGAATAGTTCACCTTAATTGATGTCATATGGTGTGAGGATATTATGGCATTTTGCAATTAGAATTTTAATGTTAATGACGTTTTTATAACATTATTAAATACAATGTC
>JABUQX010005251.1:22500-25000 GCA_015478945.1 Trachelipus rathkii | reverse complement strand
TGGAGTCATTGCATGGTAAAACAAGAGGATCAGACATATTTGGAAAAGGAAAATCATGCCTAGAAAATCTAAAATTAGATTATAGCAAACTCATTAGTGTGTGTACTGACGGAGCGCCGTCAATGATAGGTAAAGTCAATGGCAATTTTTAAATCATCCTGTACTACAATATCACTGCATTATACACCAAGAGGCACTGTGTGGAAAAACTTTAAATATGCAGCATGTTATGCTACCGGTTGTTAAATGTGTGAATAAAATTAGAGCAAGAGCATTAAACAGACGAGAATTCAGAAAATACTGTGAATTTGAATACTGTGATTTGGAATATGGTGAACTTGTCCTTCATTGAGAGGTGCGCTGGCTTTCTAAAGGACAGGTTCTGAGTAGATTTTGGTAATTGAAAAATGCTGTTTCTAATTTTTAGACAGGAAAATGAGCTACCTGATGAAAGAACCCTATTATTTGACAACAACTGGCTATTTGATTTGGCATTTTTAGTTGATGTTACTAGCCATCTCAATGATCTAAATTTAAAACTACAAGGCAAGAATAAATTATTTTCAAGTTTAGTCAATAGCATCAGTTCATTTAAAATAAAATTAAAACTGTTCATCTCTCAGTTAGAAAATGAGGATTTGAGTCAATTTCCACACCTGAAAGAGCAGAGTGAATGTGCTCTGGATAATAGCAATTTGACCAAATATATTGAAAAAATCAAGATATTGCAAGGGTCATTTGAAAGTCGTTTTCATGATTTTGCTAAAGAAGAAAACTGCATGCTCGCATTTGTAAACCCATTTTCACTTAGTGAAAAAAAACGTAATGCAGATGCCTAGTAACATACAAATGGAACTGATTGATTGAAAAACAAATTCATTATTAAAAATGAAATTTGATGAGCTTTTTCCAGATCAAAACAATTCTGACATAATTAATTTCTGGAGTTCATTACCCTGTGAACATTTCCCGGAGCTAAGAATATTTGCAAAAAGTTATATATGTCGTTTTGAAATGACATACAGATGTGAACAAGCATTTTCATCCATGAAATTGATTAAAAGCAAATCAAGGTCGCGAATAAGTGATTCAAATTTGAAGAATTCTCTGCTGCTCTCAGTAACAAATTTAACACCAAACATTGAAAGACTAGCGAAATCCAATCAGGCTCAAAAGTCCCATTAATGCCGAGTAATGTTAATGTGCTGTAATAGATATTGTTTTACATAAAATAATTAAAATATTAAATCATTTAAAAATGTTAATTATGTCTATTATGAGTTGTATGGCGCATCTGAACTCGTCTGTGAAAAAATTGGCGCATGGTATGCAAAAGGTTGGCCACCCCTGACCTACAATTTCACAACGTTGATTCCCCCCAAGAGGTGAAGTTTGATCAGAGATGCAAACGCTCTGCGAATAGCCCTTAAGGCGGTACCGGTACCGGTACCAAGAGGGACAGATTTATTCATTCCATCATCAAATGTGATTAAACATGGATACATTATTTCAAGCCTGAAAGCAAATGACGCAGCAACTAGGGTGGAAGAACTTCGACATATATGCAGCATGCAACACAATGTTCTGCCTTGGTTATCTGTAGTGGTTACGATAGCAGTTACCTTCCATTTACGCCAAAGGCACCAAGGACCTACTACAACGATGATAGCGTTGCGTGGATGCTCAGGGAGAATACTTCAAGAAGCTGACCTAGCTTGGTGTCGTATGTTCTTCCATAACATCTTTAAGAGGAAATGTCTCCGTCAACCTTGAACAACCTTTGCATTTTACGTTTATTATTATTATTATTATTATTATTATTATAATTATTATAATTATTATAATTATTATAATTATTATAATTATTATAATTATTATAATTATTATAATTATTATTAATAATAATTACATTATAATATAGATTATTATGAATATTATAATTCGATAGACTATAGGCAAGATAAAATTATTATAATATTATTATTATTATTATTATTATTATTATTATTATTATTATTATTATTATTATTATTATTATTATTATTATTATTATTATTATTATTATTATTATTATTATTATTATTATTATTATTATTATTATTATTACTTATATATTATTATTATTATTATTATTATTAATTATAATATAATTTATAATTATAATTATAAATTATAAATTATAATTATAATTATAATTATAATTATAATATAATTATATATAATTATTATTATATTATTATTATTATTATATTATATATTATTATATTATATTGATTATATATTATTATTATTATATTATTAATTATTATTATTATATTATTATTAATTATAATTTATAATTATAATTATAATTATAATAAATTATAATTATATTATAATTATAATATAATTATATTATAATTATAATTATATATTATTATTATTATTATTATTATTATTATTATTATTATTTATTATATTATTATTATTATTATAATATTATTATATATTATATTATTAT
>JABUQX010005251.1:0-17500 GCA_015478945.1 Trachelipus rathkii | reverse complement strand
AAAATCCAACTGGGAAACAAACAGGGTTATTTTCAGTATATTAATAACTCAATTGCTTCATCTATCTGCTCGGCGTAAGGTTATACATAACTAACCATTTTCTTGAAACAAATTCCCCCCAAAAATATTATGTATAAGAATAAGTACAGATGCATGGGCATAGACAGGAGGGGGGTTTGCTGGCCCCTTAAATTTGGAAATGAACTTTTTTTTTTTGAAAATCGTTAAATAATATAAATAATTATTAGAGAGAGTGCTTAATTGACCCAAATTTTGAAATATATATTTTTTTAAATCCTTAAGTAATTTATATGATTAGAGAGTTCTTTATTGTCCTTTGCGAGTATTTTCAAAATTTTACGTGTCTAGAAACTAAAAATGCATGTCAAGTATTACTACGTAGCTCTTCAAAAATATTTGTAACAAAAAACTGAAAAAGAAAGATAAATTAAAATTCAATTATGCTGAGGTGGAAACATAACATCACAAGACACTGTGGTCAATGTGGTGCCATTCCATCAAGTGATTCCGACACCTTTTAAGATTTTCTGACTTTAAATTAAATACAGTTTGGTGGTGCCAATGCTTATGTATTCAAACCGACTGAGTACGATTTTCCACAAACTACAATATATGTCATTTTGGGCTCGTTCTTCATCAGACCTATGATATATATATATATATATATAGTATATATATATATTATATAATATATATATATATATATATATATATATATATATATATATATATCTATATATATTATTATATATATATATATATATATATATATATTTAATATATATATATATATGTTGTTAAATATTGCATAATCGCAATTTATTATTTAGATCGTAACACAAGAACATAAAGTAGAAAGTTAAAGAATTTACTGCCTCTCCGCGGATTGAACCACCGCGAGTGTGGAAATGGACAAGATGCTCGATGCTTTACGGGACTGAGCTATCCCTCAACCCAAAAAAAGTTGAGTTCAAGAACAGTTTTAAAGCAACCGAGTTCCCTTCAAGGCGACATCACCAAGGTGTCCAGCCTGTCCTATCCCTCTTTCTAAATAATAAATTGCGATTATGGCAATATTAACAACTACATATTAGTATAAGAACGATGATAGGACATTGCTGTACACCTGTGATGTCGACCTTGAAGGAACCGATTGCTTTAAAACTGTTCTTGAACTCAACTTTTTTTTGGTTGCAGGATAGCTCAGTCGCTTAAAACATGGCGCAACACAACGGTGTTCATCCCGGGAGAAGGCAGTAATTTTACCTTTCCCCACTTTATGTTCTTTGTTTAAGATATATATATATATATAGTAATAATATAATATATATATTATATATATATATATACTATATATAATAATATATATATATATAATATA
Source organism: Trachelipus rathkii (assembly GCA_015478945.1). Classification (NCBI taxonomy): domain Eukaryota; kingdom Metazoa; phylum Arthropoda; class Malacostraca; order Isopoda; family Trachelipodidae; genus Trachelipus; species Trachelipus rathkii. Next base: position 16,098 of record JABUQX010005251.1, on the reverse strand, counting down.
TATAATATATTATATATATATATTATATATATATATATATATATATATAAAATTTAAAGTTAAAATTTTGCTCACCCTCTTTGATTAAAATCGTGACTACGCCCACATATAGATTACTTAATATTTCTTTTAAGACAATTTAAAATAAGCTGAGAGTTTCACAATGGAGCAAATAATGGTTGCATAAATCCTAATAATTAACGCCTTAGTGCTAATTATAGAGGTTGCTAGAAGAGGAGTCTGATATATAGTAGGTGATAAAGGTAAGAAATATGCGGATGTGTCATTACAACATACATTGTGGATGCAACAAAAATAATTGCGATAAAGTCCCAGGTGAGGTTTTAACTGGGTTTTTAATTATTTTTATTTTTTTTATGTAGATGTGTTTTAGGTTTTCACTGTTTATAGCACAAAATATTGCTATTGGAAAAAGTTAAAAACTGAGGTTTGAGATTTTAAGAGTTAAGATAATGATCTTGCGTTTTAGATAACTTTTGCAACTGTTTTAAAGATGTGAAAATGATCTGAAATCCAACTAAAGATAAAAGTTCAATAATAAGTTCACGGGGAGAACTAAATATAGCATTTACTATCTAATGAGAAGATATTAAGAATAATCTTTGCTTAAATGTTGTAATAAGTTTATTCCAAAACTCTAAATTTAATTGATTTTTCATTTCTGAAAAATGCAACATCAGCTCATTAGAAACTTCCTTCGCTGAATACGTATGTTGAAAACAATTTAAGAGTAATCCATACCTTGTGCTTTGCCTTGCTTTTTCTCGCCTTCAAAGAAACTCATCGTTTTCCACGTTGGTCTGTCTGAAAACTCTAATTTTGAGAGCGCCTCTTTGGATGTTTTAAAATCACATATGTAGAGAATATTTACAACTCCTGTTGTTATCCTGAATAATAATAATAATAATAATAATAATAATAATAATAATAATAATAATAATAATAATAATAATAATAATAATAATAATAATAATAATAATAATAATAATAATAATAATAATAATAATAATAATAATAATAATAATAATAATAATAATAATAATAAATTTTTTTTGCTTTTAAAAATTGAGTTGAAATCTCTCTAGCAAAAAATTATTTTTAAAATCACTTAGATATTTGTTTTTACAAGCAACTCCGAGAAAAAGACCGGTACCCACATGAAACTCGTAAAAGACCATCGCTACTTTTGAATCAAATCGCTCTGTGTTAAAAACAGACTCTCCTTTACACAATATTTAAAGTTTATGTGGAAGAATACGTAAAAAATCTATAGAATGGAAGACTGTTCAAAAACCCTAATGATTGTGAATAAAGCCAAGAACAGCAATCAAGTCCATGATTCAGAGAAAAAAGAAGAGATTGTTTGGAGAAGGTAATCACAGTAGGTGCTACTGTGATTACCTTCTGAAGAGGTAATACGATGCTGAAAAATAAAAAAATATATATTTCAAAAACTTTAATAAGAAAGTGCTGCATCATATCAGTGGTTTGAAATTACTAGAAAGCGTCAAAAGATATATGCTGAGATCCTTTTTTTAAATACTTAAGACAAGAATACCAGTTTCTAACACAACAATTAAGCTAAGAAGATGATAAAACATAAATAATGTAACCAACGGCTTTACCCTAGTTAAGCATGCTCTTTTTTAACGTCTTCACCACTAATCAGGGCATGATATCCATCAAAACAGATACACAAAATTTGAGAACAACGCATATGTTTAGATGATATCCGAATCATTCATATATTTTCCCAATCTATTTTTAAAAATTGCAAGCAAACTGCTACTACCAGATTTGAGGCAAACCATTTCTAAAAATTTACTACTTGTACTGGAGAAGTTTTCTCAAAATCGATCCAGTTCAAATGTTGTCTTTTCTATTTTCTTATTATACCTCTAGTTCTCCCATCACTTCTAGTACGAAAAAAACATGTAGCAAATGTTGCTCGGCAAAGTCGAAGATGCAGAAATTTCAGCTGAAGCATATTCCCCAAGAAATCTTCTTCGACGATATTGTAGTCTCTTATGTAAAAACAATAATAGGTTAAAAGTTAATTATTTAATTCATTGCCGCACGTCAATAGTTAAATTTATTATTATATAAAGTTAAAAAAGTATAAAAACTCAGCACTCAGAACCTACACGCGGGATCACAAGTGTTAAATCGGCCTAAGTCTGGAGAAATAAGCTACACAATCTCACCCACTTGGCATGAAGAGATCACTATCTGCTGTGGTAGCTCATAACTTATAAAATATAAAATGAAAAAAAAAAGGTTTTCAAATAAAACCGACAAAGAAGAATATATCAATTTGAAATAATAGAGCGAACTATTAAATAAATTCAAGCATGTCCCTCTACATTAATATATTAGGCCGGGTCTGCCAATATAGATACACAAAAAAATAATTTATATGTTGGTAAAAAATATTCAGATCTTGATGTAAAATAAAATAATGACGAACTGGGAATTGGGCCGCTAGTTTTGAGGACTAATTCAGAGGCAAAGATATGTGAGTCAGATGCTTGGGTATGCGATCTTTTTCAAATATTTTTGAAGATAGAAAGCGCAGGAGTTCCGCTGAACATGTTATGTGACTTGTGGAGTAGATAGTTGTGTAATAAGGCAACAATGGCCGAGAGCGTATCAAAAGGTTCAAAAATGTTCGTGCAACTGATTCCGCCGTGAGAGGAGAAGAACACAAATCACATTCTCAAATGTTCTTCTTATAATATTTATAGTTCGCCCTTTCCGCGATATCACTCTGCCTCAGCATTTTCCCTACCAGTAAGTTGAATAAGCCGTTGTTGGAGTAGCAGGATTATCTAAATCACGACATCATACGACTTGGCACTCGCGCCACCCTTGAGAACGAGATTGGGGCATTTTGTGGGATGATGTCTCAATAATTACAAGTAGAAGATCAAGCAGAACGAAAATGGAGAGTGCGGGTTTAATATTGCTGGCTCTAAATCTTGTCAACTAATATGTTTCGAAGTACAAAGTTACATATAGTAAATTTGTATATATAATTAGGCGGAGATGTGTAAGGCAGCCCGACCGATAATTGTCTGCAATCAGTTTCTGTATACCTATGTGGTTTTTAGAATATGGAGACTTTAATGAAAAACACGCTTGAATAGGCGGCAGAGAGCCAGAATCTGAAACTAAATCGACAACATCAGAGATTGGTGTCTTGGAGTATAAGAGAATAAAAAAATATCGCAGCTTAATAGCTCTGTTTCCATATATTTTCTTTTTTTTTACGTCGATAAATTGTAAGTTTGATAAGTTTTGTTAATGGACGATGTGTATAAGTATGTAACAATAATAATCTGAAATCTCCTCAGGCATAGTTACTAACTAATGAGGATGACACAATCTTGATAACCTCACTACGTTCCTTGTCTTAAATGAGTAAAGATAAAATAAAATTTAAGGTAATTTCGAGACGCACACCCCGAGTTGAAACCACTGAGTATGACAAAAGTAGAAAGGACGAAGATAGATCTATCATTTGTGCCACAGACTGTTCAATATTATGCTTTAGGAGTGGAAATCTCAGTTGGAGTCTTTCTCTTGGGTCTGGATTTGTTTTTTAAAGCGTGGTACGTCCACAATTCAAATTCTTTTCTTTGAGTCTTTTGGATCGTCACTATTTCTTTTGTTTTTTAGAGGAAGAAGTGGGAAATCTTACTCTTTATAAAATATCTCTAGTCGGCGAGCTAGCAAAACCACTCTTAAAAAAGATTATATCTTTTGGTTATTTTCTTATAATGATATATTATGTTTCAAGAATTGTGGAAGTTGTAACATAATATCGTCTTTCTCTTAATGCTCAAAAAATACGATAAATGGGGCACCCCTTCCTTAACCTGTTATGTTTACTTAACCTTTTTAAAGGTAGAAACAGATCTTTCCTTATAAATTATCAGATAAACCTTAGTTTTCTTTTAGGACGTTTTAATATATGTCTGTTTAATTTTGCTTTCATATTGCTATAAATAATGATGATTCTCTAGATTTTGTTCTAAAGATTTGATCTACGAAACCTCAAATGGGTTCATCTAATTTATTATCGAGAATTTCTGGGCACATAGTTGTCCCTCTATCTAAAAATATATATCTTATTTCCTTTTTTTCCCTTTTCCTTAATTTCAGGGCTGACAAATGACTATTCGACTTCCCATTCTATCCTCACGGCATTTACCATTTAATTATCGCCTAACAGGCCGAGATAACTAGGAGAAATACTGATTCTTTTCCTCCCCATGAAAACAGTAAATTAATTCTCTTTCGTTGAGGCTACCAATATTTCCTCTAATTCCCCCTCACCGCCAATCCGCACGCGAACATCACCATACTTGCTTGTAATTCTCTGCTTAAGTTCGGTAAACGCGCCAACTTTCCCACCTGTTCTAACTCTAGTTTGCCTAAATCTTCCATAATTTTATTTTTCATGAGCTAACTCTTTATAAATATTCTCTCAAATCATGCCAGATGTGCGATCCCAACTCATCGTCTAGCTTTGATTTATTCACATGGCTTTCTTACTTTGGTCCCCATATACATCCTCGAAGCTTCAGTTTCATCATTCCTCCTTACCAAAAAAATTAAAAGATTCCACTCTTAACACTTTATAGTTACTTTTACTCACCCTTGTTAATATCTGATTCTAAAACTCCGAACTAGTCTCTCTTTTCAGAATGTACCCGTATTATTTCTGCAAATTTTGTTGACTCGCGTATTCCCCCTCCGTTTCCTATTCGCTATTCTTCTGGCGGGAACTTGCCAACGCCCCATCCTTGACCTTAGTTCTCATGACTAGGCTCACACTACAGCTGTAATTTATTCAAAACATCTAGGTCTTTCATTTAGTAAACCAAACAGACCCCACTTTAACTTCCCTCTTGAGAATTCCCGACTTACCATAGTGACTTCATTCTGGTACAGCGGCCGCATTGACATCATAAAGAACACAGCTCCTTAGCGTCTCTGTATCCCTTGCCGTCGCGCGCGGGTTTGCGCTTGAGCCGTAGTACTTCTCTAGAGCTCGTTAATAATCTTGCATAACTCTGACAATCGCCAAAATCTTAACCTCTGAATGGCTTCCTCCACATCACACTGTTTTTTGTTGTCTTCACCTTTGTATTTTTTTGATTTCCAATTCTACCTTTATTTATTTTTTATTTCACTCTCATCCTATTTTATATATTTTTTATTTTGATTTTAATTATTTATTAATAATACCATCTGTTTATCATAACACTGTTTTAATTTAATTTATTGACTATTGTTCAAATTATATAATTTTAAATAACTTTATTTTTAAATTATGCCTACACAACCATAACAATATTTTCAAACCTTAATTCAACCAGAAAATTTAGCAATTTTAAAACATGTTTTGGATAAAATTTCAGAGAGTTTTTGGTTATATTTTGTTATCATTTCCTCGTAAAAGACATATCATATACTTAATTTTGGTTAAAATTTGTTATAATTTTGTAATTATAAATTTATTTTTGAAATACTTATAATTATTTTCATATCAAATTGATTATTGTATTAAAATTTTTAATAATTTATAAACTTTGTGAGTATTAATATAAAATTAATTCTATTTTATCATTTATTATATTTTATTTATTTTGTAACAGTGTAATATTGTCATGTACATTTACCTTTCTCTTAAAACATAAGAATATATTTGGAGTCGAAATTGATTTTAGAAATTATGTTATTTTTTATTAGTATTATTGAACACTATTCTGATAAAAAGAAATTATCTTTTTTATGTATTATTATTATATATTATTAATTGTTATAATATTAATTATTATTATTATTAATTATTTTATTTAATTATTATATTATATATTATTAAATTATTATAATATTATTATATTATTATTATATTAATTATTACTTTATATATTAAATATTTTATTAATTATTATTATTAATTATTATTTAATTTATTTAATATATTATTATATATTATTATTTATTAATAATAAATATTATTAAATTAAAATTTTATATTTGTTTATATTTAATTATTATATTATTATTATTTATTTATATATTATATTAATTAATTAATTATTATTTATTATATTATTAATATAAAAATATTATTTATTATTAATATTATATATTATTTTTTATTATTAATTATCCACCATTTTAATTATTATTATTTTATTAATTTATTATTTTTAATTTTATTGTAATAATCTATAATTTGTTATTCATAACTTTTTAATTGATCATTTTTTTAACTTATATTTTAAAATATTTGTTATATTATATGAGAGCCGATAATGAATATGTTACCCGTAAGCGTTTTATTATTAAATTGATTATCAAACAGCTTTTTATTTTGAAGCCAAGTTACTATATAATAATTTATATATAATATATATATATATTATAATAATATATATATTAATATAATAATTTATATATATTATAATATATATAATCCTCCACAACGGATATGTAATAATAATATTTAAATTTGAAAAGTCTACAATATAAATGTATATAATTTTATTTTGTTTAATTATTATATAATAAATAATATAATAATTTTATAATATTAATATAATAAGTATATTAATAATATTTGCCAAATTCACGTATATTAAAAAAACTTGAAATTAGAATATTTATATACTTTATTTCAACTTTTCTGCGTATATATATATATTAATCTAACCCACGGTTTAAATTAAGCAACGTTTATCGTAAACCGTCCATAAAATATATGTCCGCTTGCGCTATGTGGCAGAACCTGAACTTCGTCGATAGACGAGTTATACGTATTCCGTGCTCCCCAGTAGGGGTGATCTGGAATCTAAAATATTTACGAATTGATACATTAGCAAGCTGAAATTTGGAGAAAGAGAATATCGGAGCCGGAGACCCGTACCGGAGCCGGAGCCGTGAAGCCAGATGCACTGGAAGCGAGTCCAAGAGCCGAATCCGAGATACCGAAAATTCGGTATCCGGATTCGGATCCGGAGTTGCAACCTAAGGGTCTGAGGCTACGGTAAACGAGTGCACGATATATTAAATATTGAGTAATAAAATATAATAATGTTAAATGTTAATTTATTATTATTAATAATGTATGATTATTTACCCACTGAGATAAATTTCTCGATGATTAAGAATGGTAATATAAAGTTCGATATAAAGTGAGAGTTCACAGGAGTATAAAATGAACACGGAAATGCATAAGATAAATTAAGTGAAGATAGGAGAAGTTCTGGAATTCGAGAGTCAGAAATAAGGTATAGGAGTACGGGAATGAGAGGCTTGAAATTCAGTAGAGAAATCGGTAAGTTAATGACTATGCACTAGGCAACGGTGCTGGAATTGCCAGGATGAATAGGTGCTAGAAGTTAAAATCCATTCTGTTCTAGTCCATTTTAGTATTTTCATAAATATATTGTTTTTATCACCAAAATAAGGACGTTAGGTTAAACTCTAAGCTGTACCAACTGTGGAAAATCAACCATAATCACATCTAACTCATAGACACCTGTTTAGACCTTGCTTTGCGTCGGTTGGGTCTGAGACTGGGCAGGAGGGGCTGAGGAAGTTTCATATCCATCTAACACACTTTTAATAAAAGATTAATCAACCATAACATTTAATCTTCATCTTCAATAAATGTCCGCCTGAGAAGAAAGGTGGATTTGTGCGCTATGTAGAGGGGCATTAATGCGCGGCCCCTCGCCGGGCTTGGGTATACACGTTCGGTGAATTTTCTTGAATTCTCTAATACTTTCCGATGTTCTTGGTGGCTCAAACATTCTCTCCCATTACTACTGTTACGAAAAATAAGGCGTTGTGCTCGTGCTATTGTGTCTCACATAATATAAGAACAGATTTATCCCAAACTACTTTCTTGATATATTCTTACGACTCACACCAGACCGAGAGCAGTATAATAATCTCTATCACAAATTTGACGCTCCCTGCGGTATTGGTAGGGGATTTCAATTGTATCGTCAAATCTATACTGAATGGTTGGGGTCCGTTCTCATACTGATTTATTGGTTGGGGATGGAGGACGAATTCATTTCTAGCTATTCTTCAACGATCTTAGATGCAACTAATTAAAGTATACGCTACACACATTCCGCAATTCTGAGCCTCCCCCACACCCTTAATTTCTTGAACATCTGACTTGACCTAGGGTTTTTCACCAACGTAGGTCGCTTTTAATCTCCTCAATAAATACACCATTTTCGCTCCTTATTGGTAAATCTTACCACAACCTTATATCTCTTAATTGGCATATACTTCCTCTTCAACAGCTCGCATCTGCTCCTATTGTCATTTTTTTTCCTGGCATTCTTGAGTCGGCTGATTGGGCCTTTGCGTCGCTCCTACGCTATTTTGAGACGTCAATATTAGGAATAGACTGACTTTGACTCTAAGATGACGCTTCGGCTTCTGCCAACTAAGGTGGGAGCGTAAATTCCTCTTCGACAAAAATCTCCCTCCATCGAATACATAAATCCATAAAAGAGGTATCACAATCGGTATGATTGGCTTCTCAATGGCCATTCAGCTAGAGACACAGCAACGTATCGAGGAAGAAGTAAGAGAAATAGAAATATCGCTCGGAGTACTCAAAGAGACTATACAACACCGCACTAATATTCACTACGGCATAGAAATCGTTGCAGGGGGGATGAGCGAAGCTTAACGAACAGAAGCAAAGGGTCTTTATCAAACAAAAGAGTGACGCTAAACCTCCTTGTTACTAAGAACCACTAGACAAAAATCTGTATCTGTGCCCTCGCGTTGAGCCAACAGACAATCACTAACGAACTTGCTGTAAATCTGGAGATTTACCATCCTCTTTTCGAAGTCTGATAATTCTGTTGGCATAACTCTCCAACTGAAAAGAGCCAATCGGTAATCGAGCCTCACCGTAATGTTACCTCTATACGTCACCACTGAGACGAAAGATCTGCATTACCTCCCTCACTCGCTCCACATCAACTTCACTCAACCTCGAAGAGTGTCATAATAGAATGTCCTTGTGAGCCTTGTGATTACATTTGAGAAATCGAGAGGGTGCAATGGGCTCCTGAGATCTATGAAACGTTAGGAAGGGCACTTGGTGGCCCCGGAAGAACAATATTCTGATCTCACCACGAAAGTTGAGAGGAAATGGTGCCATTATACGTACATGACCCACGCAGACCCCTCTTCAAGGCTATATTCTCAATTGTCTCGAATAGACTGAGGCAAACATTTCGCACCTCAAGTATGTTAGAAAGCACTGAGACACGAGTGAATACGCAACAAGTATAACCGAAAAGAAGGAATATATCTCTGTGAGGAGGAGCACTGGAGGTCACATACTAAACGCATAGAATAAGAGTCACACCTATAACCCTACTCAAACATGAGTATCTATCTATAAAGAAAGAGATATTGTGAAAACACACTTCTTAACTCTCATCGTTCTTAGACATACTGGAAATCTCGATTAGTCACTAGCGTATCAGATATCCGAATCCGCAACAGTACGGAGCTTTCGGGCGTTCGAAATTATAGGATCTTACTGGCGATAATTATCTTATATACCTTATTAAATTAACCGCATTATAAAATGTTTTATGACTTTAAGGAATTTTCTTGGTTTCGTTGTGCGTATTACATGTTAACTAATATGACTAATATTTACTCAAATTTAGCATTTTATTTTGGCAGGAGTATGGCACGTTTTATAAAATATATAAATAAAGTACACATGCTCTATTCCAATGCTTCCACTTCTTTTGGGTTTTCCAACCATTTTCTTTGCTTACTTACGGTCCTAGCTATTCTTATCACAAAGTCGTTCACAAATAATCGAGGATATGTTGAATGTAAGAGCTTGACTTATCTTCTTTATCTTTCTATCATAGAGTGGTGTGTCCTACAGGAGTATTTCGATCTATATCATCTAATACTAACTTTATTCTTACTTTTCATAAAAATGATTTTCTCACCTGCACATTCGAACTACTAATATCTCACTCATAAATGCCGATGTACTCCGACCCTTTATTATCCAACATTTTATTCAAATTCAGCTCCTTCCTTTACTCTAGAATCCAGTTCATCTCTTAATTCTATCCGATTCTATTCTCGACTGAATCTGGATAGAATTAATTCGAGTGGGGAGTCGAATCTCAATAACCTGTATAAAAAATTATCAAATTCTTTTTAAAAAACAAACTTCTACAAATCTCTCCTCTCTAATTAAACACTTTAACTTAATTTCTATATGACATTTTACCGAGACGGAGATTCTCTCGTCTCTCCTGAGACAAATGTAATAAAACAATACAACATACTTAAAACATTCGAAAACACAGAAAATGTGTTCAGCAGAAATGACACCTAAACACATCATCATACTGGTATAGCCTTAGGCCGGCCTCGAAGAAACTGGGAGTTTTGTTTTAGCTATGGAGCTTTGACCATTACAGTTACAACATTTCATTCATACGGGTGAGGTCTATCCTGGTATGGAGTACTTGTCACGTTTTGCGATGATCCCACCAGTACATCTCTTTTTCTAAAGGTAGAGTCAAAGATTACAAGAGAAAGGCTTATAAACTGTTCTGTACTGGTCTCCAGATCACCTTGAGCACCCCTACTCTAGCTTCGCGGCAATGGCTTTTATTTGACTCCACTTTCTATAGGTAACCTTTGCACCCAGGTTACAAGGGAACTACCACTCGCATACCACTACCTTTTACGAGCCCTCGTAGCACAAGGGAAGCTATGTCTGCCCACACCCGAGTTTTGTGTAGAATATTGGTAAACTCCAGGCATTTCGCTGCGGCTCTTTCTCCTTATCTTTTCCTGACCTTCTTTTCTGTTTCTGTGAAATTCTTTTCACATATTCTCAACTATCCTGCCTAATTGTAAGTCTCCCTCACTTTAAAGCCTGGGTCTGTGCTCATCTGCGCTTAATTTGCGAAATACTTCCACACCGCCCGATGCAACACACCTTACCCGCTCAAACCCGTATTTCTCAACCAACCGGCAGCAACTGAACCCGTAAAAGCGGCCGGCAGACCACACTGTTTAGATAAAGAAAAAATAAAATAAGCGAGTAATAAGGAACAGTCCGAGAAGGACTGTGTCTTTAATGCACCGCTCTTTACACTTCCCTTCGGTGTTACTCTCCGGAGATGGAGGGTCTTCACATGCACTCCTCTCTGGGTGTTGAATTCTTCTTCGAAGGAGTGGGACTCCTCGCTGAAGAATTGTGTCACGGTATATTAACATAGGAAAAGGCATTGAGATTATGTATGATGAGTGAAGAGCATATTCGTTGAAAAGCTTTTGGTATTTAAACATTTATAGTACTCACTAATGATATCCATTCAGTTTAAGCTAGCTGAACCTACTAGTGTCATAAAGCATACAACCTTGGTAAGTATGAATAGTTAGTTTTCATTTTAAGGGTGTAAGGGAGTAGGTTAAGTTTTGTTATTGCTGTGGTAGTTACTTTACAGATATTAAACAGTGTACTTTGTTAATGTTGGATGTTTATTTCGGTAGTAAGAGTATGTTATGTTCTAAGTTTTAGGTGATATTATGTTGAGCTTTAACGGTATTAAAAGAAACTTATTTGAAATTAAAATACTACTACTACCACCAACCTACTACTACTACTACACTCCCACTACTACCCTCACCTACTCACTACCCCCACCCTTACTACTTTTACTACTGTCTGCTACTACTACAGCGAACTTAACTAAAAAACATAACTACTAATAAAATAACTAGAGAGTGATATATAAAAAATAAATAATAAATAATAAATAATAATAATAATAATATAATAATAATAATTAACAATTAATAATATTAATAATACATAATAATAATTAATTATAATAATAATAATTAATATAATAATCATCACCCATACATAATCACAAATAATAAGAGAATAATAATAAAATAATAATAACATAATTAATTTGAATAGTCTAATACAGTATATGCGTGCGTGCGCAAATCGCGCGCTGAATGAGCGTTGGGCTGTCTATAAACCTATACCAGATATTTTCTAATATAGTAAGCTTGAGATGCTAAATATCTTTGATGTAAGTCGGTAGTTTGGAGTCACGAGGGATTATGGTATTCAGGGGGTAGAGTGGTATTATAGTTTTTTTGCCTCCCAGCGAAAATATTATGCTTAGCGTTATTCGTTTGATCTGTATGAATCGACGCGGGATTATTTTAATGATGTTTGCAGAGAGGTTTGCTAAATGGTCCCATGTTTATTCGTCTTAGTTTTTAAAGTGGAGAGGATTAAATATTTTATATTGCAAAACACACTTGATGAAATGGAACGCGTATCAATTCATAGGTTTCAAATGCTGGTGGTCCGATAGTTAAGGACACTTTTGTTAAGGAATTTGGTTGTATATTCATGTAATATATTTGATGAGTGATCACTTTGATGAAGGTAAGTATCTAATTTTCATAGTCAAAGATGCTCGGGTATCGTTGATAGTATGGTGTCTAATTTTTTGTTTAAGTGTATTTGTAGATAATTACTGCTTTATACGGCTGTTGCCTTGTATGCTTCGGCACCAACAGTGGTGATTATCATTTGATTTTTTTGTTTTGTTATGTCTGTTAGCTACTTTTAACCTTTCGTATAGTAGGTAACTTTTAATGAATTGGAGGCAAGATTATATCATAACGTGAAGGTAATCATTAGGATATTTCAGAGTTGTCATTTTTATATTTCTCTAGTCAGGTGTAATGAGTCGTTAGCGGCGTTTATTGTTAACGACCCGAACACAACTCTGATTCCTTAGCATATATATATATACGTTGGTTTTTTTATGATAATAGGTGTAAGGTTAATGATAAGGTCCTTCTGCGTTAAAATGCACACTCCTAAGTATAAGGTAAACAAACTAACAAAGTGATATATTCAGGTTAGGTTTGAAAAAACATTTTTGAAGTAAGGTCTACGTTCGGTAAAGTGTACTAAAAAGTAAAGTTAACTATTACTAGAGTTGATAAGATAAGAGAAAATTCATATGTCCCAAGTTGAGTTTGTTTAAGGTTATTCTCGTCCGCCTAACGGAATGTTAGCTTTGTCTGTGTACAATTATATGTCTTAGTTCAGGTGTATAATATGTTAGCTTTTTATTGGAATTGGTCTCATATAACTTTGTGTTACGGTTAGCACATATTCGTTGGTTGAGTATATGAAGACTTATTTGTTGCAGTCTGCAACAAATATTAAAATCTAACCTATCATCCATTTCTTTTGCCTTACTTACCAGCAATTTCTTTCATTCCGGGAAAGAGGTGGGTGGAAAGCGCAGTGGAGGGCGGCGTGGCCCTTGCATTTGACTGATTTAATCATTTACGAGGCTTTAAAAATCAGGTAAACTGTTACAGCTTTTACTAATTACTTAGTTGTAAGTCAAAGAAATTATTGTTTGATTAAGTGTTGGATAAAGAACGTTTGTTATTGTTTTTATGTGTGGAATAAAACTATTGCTTTCTGTTTTTGCAATTATTTTGTTGGTGGATTAGTGAATAAAAATCAGGTAAACCGTTAGTGGAATTAATTATATCTGTTAAATATTACTAGTGTTAAGAAAAAGAGTTATCTAAGAACTTTGTTACGTTTAAGCATATATTCTCCGCTCTGGTCAGTATGATAATAGTAACATAGTTTAATGTCGGACTAACATTGTTTTCTTTAACTGTAGTTAAAAACCGCCAATGCCTCCCCACCGATGGGTAAAATGAAACAATTTACTAAGTGCTAAGACATAATGCTTTGATAAAAAAGTTAAGCTAAGACGTAATTACGTTTTTACGCTGAGGCTAGTTACTTTAAGCTGATATTAAGTATAGAACTTGTTTAATGTTAGTATCGCTCTTATATAACGGAGCCGCGGGCGGTGTCGTTAGAGTGTTTGTGTGTTGACGGATATTGATCGATTGTAAAGCAGATTATAAAGTCTGTAGTTCAAGCTTATCTTCTTTAATGCTTGAAGTAAGATTGAAAAACTATTGTTACGGTAGCAAATATCCTTGCGTTGGTTAGTATACTAAAGAACTTATTTCTTCATGCTAAATTCTGACAAAACATTGTAAAGGAATGTTTTATTATAACAAGGATATGGAATTGTTTTATAACAGACAAGTGAAAATTCTGTTAAATATGACTGTTTAATGTAAAAAACTTTTGTAACGTTAGCAATATCCGTGTGCTGTATGAATATGTAGGCCGAGAGGTTATCGAATCCAAATTTTTTTAAATATTAACCTGATGGTTTACTCGAAATACATCTGACATGTTAGATGATATGCTTACAATACGTGTGAATAGCTTACTGTTTTTCTATGTTATGTTAGTTACTTTATTGTTATTAAGTATGACTTTGTTAATGTTAGCAGTTTATTCTCGCTTAAGGTGTGTTAGGTTTGTCGTTGGTGCATTATATTCTTAGTCAGGTGATGCTATGTAAGCTTTATTAATGTTGAAAAAGTTTAATTAGCATATATTCACTGGTCAGTGTATAAAGAACTTGATTTTATGTCATGGTTTTCCAAATGATCTCGAAAGATGTGACATGAAGACAATAGGATCTAATAGATCAACTAGATCATAGGATAGGGGGCGGAGGGGAAGGGAGGATGGTTCTTGATTTACGTGGATCTTACTGATTTACTGCTACAGGGGGTGTAAAGAAACACTAATTTTTTAAGTTAAGTTAATTTTTTAAGAGAATACAATATAGGGAGTAAAAATATTTAATTATAAATTTTTTTGGTAGTAAAAAATAAATTTTTAAACAAATATAAAAATAAAATCACAATAAAATCTTCCTGAGTGGTTCATTGTTTATTAAAAGAATCTAACATCGAATCAATAGAATCAATAGATTCAAATAAGATCAGTAGAATCATGGAAATATGGGAATGATCGGGGACAAGGAGAGGTAGGGTGCATGGTTGAATTTAACGATTTATTGCTGATTAGGGTGTGTATAAACGCTAATTTTTAAAGTTATAAACAAAAAAATTTAAATGTTTTTGTTTTATGAGTGGAGATAAGAACAGAATTTCAATTTTGTCAATTATATAAATAATCAATTAATCAATAGATCAAATAAGAATTCAATAATAATCTACTGGAGTAGGACTAGGGGAGAGGGTAGGGTGGGTATGTTTTGAATTTATACTGAATTTACTGCTTTAGGAGTGATTATAAAAAATGCAAATTTTTATACGTTTATACATAAAAAGAATAAAAAGTATTTGTGTAATGATTAACCCAAAAATATGAACATTGAATCAATAGATTTAATGATGCAGAATATTGCAAGTGTGTGTATGTACCTACGAGTTTATAAAAAGGGTAATTTGGTTGGTGTTTGATTTTTATTATCTGATTTAACTATTGATTTATTATGCTTTAGAGATGGTTAAAACGCATTTTATTTACTATCTATGATTAACGAAAAGCAAAAAATATTTGTAATAATTTTATTTTTATAAACGAGTAAAAAAAAATTTAAATTTAAAAAAAAAAAAAATAATAATAAAAAAAATAAAATAATTGAAAAAATTTAAAATATTATTGAAAAAAAAATTAAGATGGAAACACAAAGAATAAAACAGCACACAATATATTTTAGTCTGACGTTTATAAAAACAAAACGAGATTTTGAAAATAGAAATGTCAGTTCTCAATTTAGAAAACGTGTTTTCTTTGTAACTCGCCCCCTTTCCCCTCCTCCTTCCTCTTCTTTTCTTCTGTCGCTTCCCCCTCCATGTTCTTTGTCTTTGCGCTACGGGAATTTCCTTCTGGTAACTCTCCCTACCCCCTCCGTGGGCGAGTGTAATAGACAGATAGGGTTAATCGAACTTACAAACCCAACTATGTTACTCTAAGACTTATAAAACATATATTTTCATACAAATAGTGGGACCCTAAAAACGATAATTTCGAACAACTCTATCGTCGTGGGACTGTTCTTATGATCCCCGCAT
>JABUQX010005250.1:10000-25559 GCA_015478945.1 Trachelipus rathkii | reverse complement strand
GTAGATGAATCAAATCCGAATACGTGTAGAAGGAGTAGCACCGCTTTACATCCATTCAAAGTGAGGTTATCAACGGAATAGTGGTTAGAAATTAAGAAGAGCGAATTATCGAACTTACAAAGACCCGACGAGGCGCTCGAGAAAATACCTCACTTAATCTTAACCGGCGATAGAAGGTATACGGTACAGGGAGTTATATTATATAAATGTGAGATTCATAACGATATTCAAGAAGAAAAAGTCGTGGTATCGCACAAGATAAGAAATTCCCTAGCGGGACATCTGGGCATAAAGAAAATTTATGACAGGATAAGGACGTGCTTTTTTTGGCTAAGGTTTTACGACGATTTCACGAAATATTGCCGTTCATGCGATGTGTTTCAAAAAACTTCGAGAAATATAAGAATGGCGGGTGCACCGCTGACTAAGGTACCAATAATCAACGAACCTTTTAAGAGAGCAACCATCGATTTGGTCAGACCCAAAAATCCTCTTTCACGAGAAGGTCATAAGTTCATATTAGCACTTGTTAACTATGGGACCCGATATCCGGAAGATATTCCCATCAAAATATAGATTCTAGGACTGTGGCTGGTGCTTTAGTTGACATTTATAGTCACCTTGGTATACCAGAAGAGGTATTGTCAGACCTCGGGACTCAGTTTGTGTCCGGGTTAGTGAAAGAGGTCTCGAAAATGTTTAAAATCAGGGAGATACACACTTCACCTTATCATCCGATGGCGAATGGATTATCCGAAAATTTCAACGGTGAACTGAAAACAATGTTCAGAGGATTATGCGTCGAGCAACCAAAACAATGGGCGAAGTACATTAGCCCCCTATTATTTCCATACAGAGAGATACCTCAAGCAACTACAGGTTTCGCGCAACTCGAGCTTCTTTACGGAAGGAACGCGCAGACCAAAAAGAGTTATTGGACAGCCTGTCCTCCCCCTGGCAGAGTTAAACATCATAGCCTACTCCTAGTCCCTTGTAATTATTTCCGCAATACAGATGATGGACACTGCACTATAGGACCTCAGTTGCTAGCTTAACTACAGTTGGTTCGCGCATTATTCGAGTTCTTTACGGCGGGTACCACCTATATATTAGATAGAAAGTGAGACTGGCGATGCGGCAGACCAATAAGATGTTGAGACTTATAGGCTCAGAGGAACCGAACCACGTATTGACAAATTGATGGAGGAAAATACCAAAGACTGGGAAATGGCAATGTATTGGACTATATTTGCAAAGAATTGCCTATCAACGATAGCTATGGCATCTATTGTGAGTTAGAACTTTAAAGATAGCTTAAGCGAAAATTTTAAAGAAAAATGAAAGAGAAGGATGAAAATTTATTTACATCTACAAAAAAAAATATGTGAGCGATGAGAAACCGTGATACTAGTCCAGAAGAACCGGAACCGTACAGTCGCCTTGAGTTTTTGGAGGGATGATGCGTGCGATGTTGACGAATTTCTCGATTCCTCATGGGTGGCATGTACGAAAGGGGAAATATTCATACGAATGAAGAAATC
The DNA here is from genome assembly GCA_015478945.1 of Trachelipus rathkii. Lineage (NCBI taxonomy): Eukaryota > Metazoa > Arthropoda > Malacostraca > Isopoda > Trachelipodidae > Trachelipus > Trachelipus rathkii. Next base: position 24,018 of record JABUQX010005250.1, on the reverse strand, counting down.
AGTGTAGTCGGTTAGATGTACCTAAGATGCGAACTTTCGCAAACTGGGAAAAGCAAAAGACGAAGTGTTGTTATACAGTCGCTTTGCGGTTATATTTACCGTTAAACCGGAAATTGTGAGTGTTTTTAAACATAGGATTTATTGCTTACTAGCGACGATTCTATAAAATCCAAACCGTACACTCTACCTTATTCGGTTGAGACCGCAGAATTAAACGGAAATCAAAGATATTTTGTGATTAGGCATAATATTGAAATCAGATTCACCCGTACTTTCCTATTTTCCCATCGGTTGTGGTTAAAAAAAAAGACGGGCTCAAAAACTGGGGAAGAGGAGATATTGGGAGAAAGATTGAAGGATATCATCGGGTTTTTGATATTGGGAGCCAGAAGATTGAAGGAGACGACTTTTTAGACTATTTATCTAGGATTGAAGATTTGAAAGAAAGAGTTTTCATCTTTCAAGGAGCTGAACCCACTTGTTTGGCAAATTCCGATTCAAAAGTGAGAATAGGCAATCATAGAAGACACCCCAGGAAAAACACGTCAATTCGTAATCATGAGGGGCATATGGAGATGAGGTTCCTTAGGAGCCCTTCAGCTTTGGAAACGCCCAGAGCAACCACTTTATAAGGCATTAAGGAACGTGATTCGGGATATGCAGTTTTTTACGAAATGTTACAAAAATATATTTATCTAGGATTGAAGATTCTGAACTTGAGTGATGAGGAACAACTTGAATAAACGTTTGTAAAAAAGAAAGTTAAAGAAAGTAAGTATATTTATTTGCTCCTACTTTTTTTATAAGAATCTGAGAGAGGTTAGTTAAAATCAAAGCTGAGAAAATGATTGAGGTAGGCACCTTGTATGAAATTACGTATACTTCCATGCTTCACATCCATACAATTATATTGTCCGATACGTAATGGGTTATAAGGGCTCACAGAATAGTACAATATGATAAAAATTTTTCGGTAAATAGGATCATATGAATTTAAGGGCAACAGGTGGACGAATCAGCTAATAAACAAAGAAGAGGGACCGACATATATAGAAGGAAGAAAGATACCTTAAGTGGCACATTTGTACTTATTAATAAACCCCAACTCACAGATAATGTGTATATTAATTTTCAGCCTCATATCTTTCATTCCAGTTAATTACCAATAATAAATAATAATAATGAATAAATTATTAAATAAAGTCATATTATACTCAATATATATAATATTATCAAGTAAATTAATGACTGAATAAAAATAAATGAGAGTGAATAATAATAATAAATTTACTCATATCATCAAATCATTATTAACAATAATTAAATAGGATGAAGTACCAATCTCATAAGATCTAGCAAATAAAAATATATAAGCTATTTTTTTTCATTGAAAAAGTCTATAATTGAAGTAAAGTAATATATAGTGAATACTTAATAATAATTAACGTAATCTATGTCTTATCATCTGATTATCTTCAGATCACTTACACCGTGACAATCAATAACTAGATAATAAATGTTAAAAGGTAGATATTATATGTTATAAACTCATAATAGGAACTTAATACGAACTACACCTCATCTAACTCGAGAAACAAGCTAATATAAAACGAGTACCATTTCTATTATTCTTGCAACATCTAGAACTATTGATGTCACTGTTTATTGTCCCCCGTTCGTTAGGCAGTATGCTTTGGCACAAAGGGAGAACTTATTCCGAACTGAAAAAAAAAATGTTTTGACCTACTAAATGGCAGGAATAAAGTGCGATTCAAAAAAGAGCGGTTTTTGCCAAAATTTACGACAGTGAAGAAATTCGGTTAACTTATTTTAAGAACCAACAACACTTGTCAATGCGTACCAAAGGGATAATATCCTCCAAATTTGTCCCCCTATTCCGTAAACACCCCTAACTATAACGGAACGAGAAATTAGCGTAACTTTTCTTGTCCGTTATTTGTATGAAACTAGAAATCTGTTCACGCCCACTCGTGGTATTAAATGCAGAAGGGCACAAAATTTCACAAATTCCATAGAAATGCGCTTGGCATTGATTCTGTGCAAAATACGAAGTTTTGACCTTCATCCTCCACATTCGTTAACACCGAGGGAAAAGAGTACTCAACATACATCACCGCTACATCCATTTTTAGTCGCGGTGCTCCCTAGCATATTGACGGAGGAGTTTTGGTCAGTCTTTGATACAGACCCATATAGCATCTTTTGCATTGATGTTTACTTATCGATCACCTCTTAATCGAAAAAATCGGTATTGGCTACTATTCCGTTCTTATACCCACCTCTTACATTTAGTTCTTTCCTTTTTTATGAACGCCGCAGTAGCTAGGTTGTCTAGGTATTGTCCACGTTATCAAGAATATCGCTCATTTTTGTGTCTCATAGCTCTTATTGTCGATCTACATTTATTAAAAGGGATTTATGGGGGTTTGGCAATCTTAATGAGCTCTTTGCAACCACTTCCCCATAAAATTGACGCCACATACAAAATATATATTATCCCATCGGGTGTTGGTCAACAGATTAATTGTTTAGATATGGGAACATATTGGATGTTGGAGATTTGAGGTATTCCGTCTCCTATTGCGACCAATATTTGGCTATTTTTTTTAATGAATTGTTAAGGCCCTTTACTATTAAAGAGCGAGGTTCAATATGTAGGTGTCAAACTAGCCCTTTTTCCGGCCTAAAAATCTGTGATATCCATAACTAAAAACCAATTTTTGAGTCCTCTCAAAAACTTATTTTGCTATACGTTAATCTCTATATCAAAAAAAATAATTGATTAGACTTTTGCTCTCTTGTTAATATTATGAAATATATTTGCGAGAACTCCGCATGCACGGATATTTGTGGTTAATCTAATATCGTGTGAGGCTAAATAAAAGTATTAGACTCTTAATTTCAACTAATTGATGAATCTAACGGGCTTTTAGTTTACATTCTCAATTCGCGCATGCTATGTGTATCAGTGTATTTATCGCTATATTAAAATGTAATATTCTCTGAAATGTAAAGTAAGTGGAAAAAGATAAACCCGGTAAGCGCGTCGCGCTCTCAGTACTGTAACTGTTCAGTGCGAGTCTCTAGTACTCCGTTTACCTTCTCAGCAGCTTATCGGCTTCGTTTTACCCTCTTATTTACTACCGCATCTAATGATACATACGGTTAGAAGGCAAGACATTCAGTATATTTTAAGGAAAAAGAATCTTTCACTTTTACAGTGTGCTATACAATAATATACGATTTATATTAATTCCTAGCATCGATTGGGTAAAAGAACCTCACAGTTAGGTAAGCAATTCAGGCCTATACTCACTATCATACATGCTATCCCATATGAGAGATGAACCCCTGATTTTATAAATAGAGAAAATAAAAAATTGGTATTAACTAATGTTTCAAGTTATCTTTATATAATTAATTTATAACATCTCATTGGAACACTGGAGTTGTTGTTTTTTTTAGCAAAACCACATGATTTAACAATATAAACACAAATATTTGTTTTATTAGCATAAATATCGTTCTGTTTTATACGTTAAATATACAACCAAACTATGCTTAATGTGTATTATATATATTCATAATATTTCTAAATGTTACCTTTAAGCATATTTCTTTCTTAACGCCATCCTATCGCATCGTTAAATTCACGTATGCCTTACCTATGATGTATTATATATGTTAAATATTTAAATTATTAAAAATATATATTACATAATTTTAAATTTTCATAGATATATATTAAAACTCATAATAATAATTATAATTCTAACCAACATTTCCTTTATAGAAAACCCAACCTTTTATACTTTTTATATTAAATAATTATATAACTTATATTTATTTATTTATTTAATTTATATTTTATATTTCTTCATTTTTATTCTATCAGTCTTATTACAATCATTTTATTTTGGTTTATATTGAAAATATAATAGATATATATATTATATAATATTTATAATTATTAGTATATATTATAATTATAACATATACTATATATATATATAATAATATATTATATATATATATTTATATATATATATACTAATATTAATATAATATATATATATTATAATTATATATATATATATTTTTATATTATATTAGTAATAAATTATATATATAATATATTTATGCTATGAAATATATAATATTTGTTTTAAGAGAAATATATTTATATATATAGAAATGAATACTGAAACCTAGTTACTACTATTCATATATAATAACTAACCTTAAGTATATCTTCGGTGAGACCGTACAGATATATGAAACTAGGTGAAAACATACCTAAGATATGTGTTATATGGATATTTAGGGATAATACTGAAATCAAGATATTTTCACACTGATACTTCTTTTCCCATATTATACGTGCTATTTGGTGATTATTAAAAAATAGAACGTGAGGTCTAAATACTGCGTATTCACTATTAGCGTGATACCTTTATTCAATGGTATTAAATGCCCAATTTACACTGGAACATTAATACATATTTACAAATAGTCATATATTATATTTAAATAAGTGTTATATATTATATCTAATATATATATAATCTTTCAGGGATAGTCAAGGAGCACTCCGCTTCTTTTTTCTTCTAGCGTAATTTATATACTTTTAGTCAAGTCTCCGACAGTTCATAGATTTCTTATTAACTGTGAAAAAAAATTATCTTTTTTAATCATGTAGATTGTAAAAAAACTAATAACTTCATAGGACAACCAGTAAAGTACAGGCCTATTAATACTTAGCTTGACAGCAAACTCCACGTATAAGGTATATAAATATATAGTAACAAGTTCATAAATAATCAAGCTATTATATATTAATAATTGACTATATATAATATTTTATATAATATATTATATTATTAATTTAATACTATATATATAGTATATATATATATAGTATATATAGTATATATTATATATATATATTATATTATATATATATATATATATATAAATATATATATAATATATATTAATATACTTAATTATAATATTTTTATAACTATATATATATATAATAAATAATATATTATATATTATATAATTATATATATAATAATAATTTATATATATAATATTAATATATATAACATATTATATATATTATATATATTTATATTATGTATTATATTAATATAATATATATATATATTATTAATTAGATATATATATATTACTATATTAATTATATATATATATATATACTATATCTATATATACTATATATAAATATATAGTATACTTATTATATAATATATATATATATATATATTATATATATAATATTAATATTATCATATATTATATATATATTAATTATATATATATTATATATTATAATATTATAGTATAGTATAGTATATATAATATATATTAATGGTATATATATTGAATATATATATATTTATAATATTATATATATATAATTAAATATATTATTAATTATTATTATATGATATATATTAATATATATATATATATTAATATATATATATATTATATATATATTAATATTTGCTATTATTGATGAAATATTTTATTTTTAGAAGAGAATTATAAGAGAAATGAAAGTTTTATTATTATTCCACATATTAATTGACTTAATGATATGAAAGATTAATTACTCAAATGATTTACTTTAATCTTTATATACTATTATTATATATGTATATATAATATATATATATTTAATAATTATAATATATATTATATATATATTATAAGATTATAATATAATATATATTACTTATATTTATATATAATTAATAATAATTATTATATTATATTATAGTATATAATATATATATTATAATAATTATATATATATATATTATATTAATATATATATATTATATGTATATATATTAATATTAATATTCTATATAAATATATAATATATATATATATATTAATATTATATATATAATATACAATATAATACTATAAATATAATATATATAGGTAGTAAGTATATATATATAATATATATAATATATTAATATATATATATATATTTAAAATATATTATATAATATATTATAATATATATATATATATTAATTAATATTATATTTAATATATTATTATTAATATATATTATTATAATTTATATTATATTTTAATAATGTATATATTATATAATATATAATTAATATAATTAAATACATATAAAAAGAAATTTAAGCACTTTTAAATCCAATCCACCACTGGTATTAATATTATGTTCATATATATACTATGTGTATATATATATAGGCCTATACTATGATTATAGTATTTATACTTTATTAAATATCTAAAATATAATATATTATATAATAGTATGGTAGGACCCTTGGACGTTATGATTGATTTGTAGTTCTTTAAAAGCGATTAAGATTAGAAATGATTTTTCTTTATTTATTTATCTACTGTCATTTAAATATATTGAGTTCTGCAGTATATATAACGCTAATAGAGAAAGTATTATGAATATCTTATTGATTTTTGAATATTATTTTGGATAACCAATTAAGATGTGAACAAAAAAAGGTTATCTCATATGAATCTGCTGCGATGTATAGCCACTGTATGTGATAACACACGGCGATTATTAATACTCAATATTTAGACAATAATATTATTTTATATTAATGACTTATTTATATTTTAATTTATACCTCATATTGAGAATTTATGAGAGAGATGATAGAGTAGAGAGTGAATAGAGATAGTAGATAATATAGTGAATATAGATGATATAGAGATAGTGAAGAATGAATAGTAAGAGAAGATATATATGAGAGTGAGAGTAAGAGCAAGATAATGAGTGTAGTATATATATATGATGTGTTAGGAGATGAGAAGTAATTGGATAGACTTAATGATATATATAAGTGAGAGAAGTAACACATTTTTAACAGATTGTTTTAAGAAATTATATAAACATAGCACTTATAGTTTTAACTGTTATGCCGGTTTTTTTTCTTCCTTTCTTTTTTTTATTTTAATAAACATTATTCTATAGTACTTTGTTTTACTTATCTCTCAATTTTATTTACTACTCAAATTAAAATTTAGTTACTAATTTTTAAGGACAAATGGAAAAATATTTTTTGAATATTTTATTTATTGTTACTTTTATTAATTATATGATCAAATTAATTAAATATTATAATATTTAATAATATACATAGTATACAGTATAATTATTAAATAAGATATATATATATATATATATATATAATAATATAGTATAAAGTATAAGAATTATTACAGTTTTAATTTTATATATATAATTATATATATATCTATATATAGTACTAATATATATATAGCCTATCATACATTTAAACCTTTTAGTCATAGATATAGATAGTTTATTTTAAAAACACACTTAGAGGAATTAAAACAGGAAAGTTAATTAAAAAGTTAAAACCAGGGCTCTAATCGATGGAGAACATTACTTTAAGTTATTTTGTGTCACGAGCTTTCGTCTAAGATGATCTTTAGACCTTATTCAAGTTAAAGAAAGAACTTCCTCTACAGACCAATATGAAAGATTTGTGGGAAATTAGTTGGTTGGGTTTTTTAGGTTATTTAAGTCGGTGAAATATTTGGAAGATAACAGTATTGAGTTTTGGATATAGTCTAATTTGAAATCTCAGGGTATTTTATTAACGTTTTTGGTATCATGAATATATAGAGATTCTGTTGATTTTCATTTTTGTTTATGGCTTATATTTTTAAGATGGTGGTGTTGTTTATATTTATTCTGTGTTGGGTAAGGGTGTGGTAATAATGTTTTAATGAACTAATATACGATCACGCCAAGGGTCCTGCATCTATTGTTAAACTAATCCGCTGTCAAGTGGTTAATAACTAACTAACTAACTAACTAACTAACTAACTAACTATATATATATATATATATATATATAAATATTATATTAGTATATAGGTAATATATATATTATACGTATTATATATTTTATATTTTATTAATATATAGTATCATATCATAATTATATATATATATATATATATTCTAATATATATATATATTATATATTATATATATTATATATATATCATAATATATATATATATAATATAATATATATATAAATATATACTATATCTAAATATATACTATAGTATATATATATATATATATATATATATATGTATGTGTGTGTTTTTGTGTGTGTGTGTGGGAGTGTGGATGTGTATGTGTGTTTTTGTGTGTTTATACATAAGATGTGTGTATATATATGTATGAAAATAATTTTAAATACATATGTTAAAAAACATTAATATAAAAATGAAAAAAACTTTCAACTAAAACCAAATCAAAACGCAATCATCAAATAAAAAAGCACCACAAAAAATAACACCCAAGAAAAAAAATGTTTTTTATCATTTAAAAACTTCAAGACGATTAAACTCACATTTTTTTTATCATTAAAGTGATTTAACTTTAAAACTTTTGACTCTGAAAGGCGTAATGACCTCTTACGATATAGTTAAAGCTAATGGGATTTAAAATCGCATGACGAATCACATTACAAGAAGTACCTAAAAGCCTCATCCGATTTCTACTCAAGATATGATCCTCTCATATGAAGTTAGTCTCCCTAACGTTGGCCCATAAAATCTTTGAGGAAATATATTGACATTGTAGAGTAAGAAAGGATAAAAAATATTTTTTTTTCTTAAGACATTTTAAAGCTCGGAGATTCTCTTGAGCTTTATTGATTATGGCTATTAAATTTCGTTGAGATTGTTTGCTCTTTGTTCGTTTACATTAAATGGCATAATTTAAAATTTAAAGACTACCTAATCTTCCATATAAGTAGTTAGCAGTGAGCTTTTGGAGATTGAAAATCAGGAAATCAAATAATTACTGTCTGGTTTTTTTTTTGAGACTCCATTATAATTTCCATAATTAATATTTAGTCATTTTTATTACCAAATTTTAAGTCGCTTTCCATTTAATTCTATCTAATGTTGGTTGACGTATAAAAGAAGAGAGTAAAGAAATAAAATAGAAAAGGATGAGAAAATTTATTGACATCTTACTTGAAAGAGATCATTTTACAGTCTCTTTCCTCTCCCACACTATTTTTTTTGTTTTTTTTTCTTTTCTTTTTTCTTTTTTTTTGTTTTTATCTTTATTATTAATTCAGTTTTTACACAAATTTTTGTTTTGAAAATTTTCTCGTTTCTTAAATGTTCCACAATCTGTACGGATTAAACATAGATATAAGATTCTGACTACTATAATGCTATTTTTTATTTTGTTGTTTAATATATTTTGACATTTATTATTATCATTCGAAAAAGAAAATTCTCATTTTACAATTTATTTGTTTTAAAAATTTGAAAGAAAGATTTTCATAGATGTAATTTTATTTATTCGATAATTAAGGGTAGTAAATATGTTAGAAAGACTTTAAATACTATGTATATATATATATAAATGATATATAGTATACTACGTATATAAATATATATATACTATACTATATTAATTATATATATCACTAGTATATATATTATATAGTAATATATAGTAATATATATATTAATATAGTAATATATTATAGTATACTAATATAATATGTAGTAGTAGTAGTACTATATATATATATAGTACTAGTATAGATATATATATATCATATTATATACAATTCTAATAAGATATTATAACTATATATACTATATAGTATATAGTACTATATATATATATATAGTATATATATAGATTATATATGTATATATATATAAATATATTTATAGTAGATATACTAATATATATATACTTATTATATATATAATATATATACTACTATATATATATATTAGTATATTAATAATATATATATATATATATAATATATGGATGTGTGTGTTTGTTTATGTGTGTGTTTATATATGATGTATGTATATATATGAAAAAAATTTCAATAAATATGTGAAAAAAATATTAAGATAAAAAAAAAAAAAAACTTTCAAAGAAAGTCAAATCAAAATGCAATAATCAAATGAAAAAAGCCAAGCGAGCCGCAAGAGAAAAAATAACAATCAAGAAAAAAAATGTTTTTATCATATAAAAACTTTAAGCCGATTAAACTCACATTTATATCATTAAAGTGATTTTACTTTAAAACTTTTGACTCTAAATGGAGTAATGAACTCTTACGGTATAATTAAAGCTAATGGGATTTAAAATCGCATGACGAATCACATTACAAGAAGTACTTAAAAGCCTCATTCGATTTCTACTCAAGAATATGATCCTCTTATATGAAGTTAGTCTTCCTAACGTTAGACCATAAAATTTATGATTAAATATATTGACATTGAAGCACGAGAAAGGAAAAAATATTTTTTCCTTCCTAAGACATTTTATAGCTGGGAGAATCTCTTGAGCTTTATTGATTATAGCTATTAAAGTTTATTGATATTGTTTGCTCGTTGTTCGTTTACATTAAATATCATAATTTAAAATTTAAAGACTGCCTAATTTTCCATATAAGTATTAGTCAGTAATTTATAAATTTTTTAAAAGGATGCTAATTTTCCAATATAAGTAGTTAGCAGGGAGCTATTAGAGACTGGAAATCAGGAAAGAGAATAATTACTGGCAGTGTTTTTGAGACTCTATCCTAATTTTCAAAAATAATATATATATCATTCTACTATTATATTAATATATAATATATTAATTAATATATATTATACTATATAATAATATATATATATAATATATATATATTATTATATAATATATAATTAATATATATATATATATATATAATATCATTAATAAATATATATATATATATAATAAAATAATATATATATAATATTAATCATTATATATATATATATATAGTATATATATACATATATAATTTAATATATATATATATAATATATATATATTATAATTAATATATATATATTATAAACTCATAATTATAGATATTATAATAATATAAATATTATATATTATTATATAGTATTTATGTATAAAATAATATAAATATAATATATTATATAAATATATAATATATATACTAATTAACTACTTATGTATATATATATTTATTATATTAATATTATTTATATAATATATTAAAATATAATATATATATATAATAATATTATATATATATAATAATACTAAATATATTAATATTAAATATTTTCTATATAATATTATTTATATATTATTTAAATAAATAATATAATATATATATTAATATATATATAATATATATATAAAAATATATTAATATATAATTAATATATATAAATAATATAATAATATTTATATATTTAATATTTATTAATATATTATATTATTATATATATTAATATAATATATATATATATATATTAATAATTATATATATACAAATAATTTAGATTTGAAGAGATATTAAATGAATTATCGAAAACCACGCTTAAGTCATAAAATTTCTCAGTAGTTCAATCTCACTTTTTAATCTTATTAATTATCACTTTTACTCTTGAATATTAGACTGACGTACCCTAAGAAAACCTTCTTCAATATGGATTTGAGTGATCTTATTTATAAATAGAATCTTTTTTAATTTTATATAAGAACTGTGTTAAAGAAGAGATGATATAAATATTTAAATTTATATAATAGAATAATTGTTATATAGAATTGAACAAAGAGAAATAAAGAGAAAAATCGAGAATAGTATACCATGTTTAGTGGTACCGTTTTAAAATATGTTCCTGGTCCTAGGGTTAATTAATTTAGCATGCTGTCGGTTATTTGCCATCGGAATCAGTCACATGTTGATATTTAATATACTTATAGTGTATATAGATAATTTTTTAGTGATCCTTGCTTTTTTAATAATTCTAAATTTAAAATTTAAATATCCAATTGCATCTCACTAGTTATAGGATTTGTTTCTCTCGAGAATTTACTCATTACTTGGTTGGTCTAAGTGCCTTTATATATCTGCATTAGTTTTATATAACTAATATCTTTAGTGCAAAGGTAAATGCACTGATTTTGAACAATTTTATTTATTAACAAAATTTGCATCTTTTTTCGAGTCTGGTCTCTTAAAAAATGTCAATTTTAAATATTAACATTTTTCAAAAGCACTAATTTAATTATTTTCTCTTAGTGCAATGTATGTAATATAATATATATAGTACGATCCCTATAATATATATATTTTTTTTTTTTATTTTTTTTTTTAAATTTTATTTATTTTTTTTATACATTTTTGGGCGCTACTAAAAATAGTTACCAGGTTAATTCACATGTTATCCATCTCCTGATTATTTATATGAGATTAATAGAAGTCAACCTCATATATAACTCAATACTCAATATAATTATATATATAGATTACAAAAATATATTTACATTATATGTAACTATATATAAAACATACTTTATATCAACTATATATATATATACAATCGGAAGATATAATAGTTATAATATTATATATATATATAATAAAATTAAATATATATATATATATATATTAGGGTGATTTCAGAAAATAGTGACCATCTCTGATTTTTCGGGGCACCCCTTACTTTAATTAATTATGCTAAAGAAAATCTCAGGTTCAATAGAAAGTTAATTGAGGACAATAAACATATATATGTTTAGAGTCAGTCATACATAGAATTCAATAAGATTTGTAAATAAAATGTAATCTTTAGTAATTCATGCGCAATACTAATAATTAATATATCAGTCTGCTAATGTTTGATATATATTGAATGTCAAATATATATATAAAATGGATTTAGTGGTTTCCTATCTCTACAATCAAGAATAGGCCTATCCTCCTACAATATCCCCCTTCTACCAGCCAGTCAGCGTAACCACCCCCCTGATGACTCATGCCTAACGAAAGTTAGCAAGTAGGCTTACGCCGTTTACTGGCTTACTATATGTCACTAGGCCCACTACTCAGTTTCCTCTTTGCAATCACACAGGGAGGTTGTTATTTGGCAATCACTAACCACTGCTCTTAATATTACGAAGACAATGGATCTCCAAACTCAAAGTGCAAAATTTATTTGACTAATTGGCCAGTCATCAGAAACTTTGAAAGCATCGGTTCTTCCATCAAAACGGAAAGCAATAGCATTATTTACGCATTATAAACTAAATAAGCAAACTGTGAGTGAGGAACTAGCTTCTGTTGCTGCAGATGTCATGCAAATATAGGGAAAAGCACATATCCAAGCAATACTTAAAAAAATATGTAATTAAAAATTGAATACAAAATATGATGAATGGATGAAATTAAAGAAAAACAAAGAAAACAAGAAAAAACAATCTCAGAGTTTATTGATGAACCAAACTAATTGGAACAAACGTTTATATGAATTATTTGACATAACACATGCTAATGCATTTACCTTGATAAAAATAGAAGAAGATAAAGAATTTTTACTTCTGCAAAGACAAACTGAAAGAAAAGGAAGAATGACGGGAGAGAATAAAAATATTTTATTAAATAGAGACATAGAGAGTAGAGTTGAACGAGGACCGGCGATAGCTCAGAAGCACACTCCCTCAAAACACGGGGAGGAATGCCATCCGGGCCACTTGCCTTCCTGGCGTTTCAAGATCTCGAGATCTCATGACAGATGCATTTGTGTGATCACATGGTATTGTCAATGGAACCTGTATGAGGAGAAGAGTATGCGAGGAGGATATGCAGAATCGTCCAGGTAGAATTAGATGTATAAATAAGGATGTCGAAGAGATTGCGCTTCCAGAGGAGGTTAGCTCAACAGAACGTCAGAGTGAATAAGGGGAGGAAAGGCATTTACAAAAGTTGTTGGAGATGTTTTTGTCAAGAGGCCAGAAATTTTTATCAGTAGGAGAACTAAGCAGGTTGGCGCACTTTCTTTAATGAAGAGGTTAGCCCGTCGAAGTACCAGCAACGATTTGCCGAACAGATGCAAATAGT
>JABUQX010005250.1:0-7500 GCA_015478945.1 Trachelipus rathkii | reverse complement strand
TAAAATTTAAAGACTACCTAATCTTCCATATAAGTAGTTAGCAGTGAGCTATTGGAGATTGAAAATCAGGAAAGTGAATAATTACTGTCTGTTTTTGAGACTCCATTATAATTTCCATAATTAATATTTAGTCATTTTTATTACCAAATTTTAAGTCGCTTTCCATTTAATTCTATCTAATGTTGGTTGACGTATAAAAGAAGAGAGTAAAGAAATAAAATAGAAAAGGATGAGAAAATTTATTGACATCTTACTTGAAAGAGATCATTTTACAGTCTCTTTCCTCTCCCACACTATTTTTTTTGTTTTTTTTTCTTTTCTTTTTTCTTTTTTTTTGTTTTTATCTTTATTATTAATTCAGTTTTTACACAAATTTTTGTTTTGAAAATTTTCTCGTTTCTTAAATGTTCCACAATCTGTACGGATTAAACATAGATATAAATATATATATATATATATATATATATATATATATATATATATATATATATATAGTATATATAATATACATATATATATAATATATATGTAATGAATTTATAAATTATAATATATATATTATATATATATATTTATATATATATACTGTATATCTAAATATATATATATATATATATATATAGTATATTATATTATATATATTATATTATATATATATAATATATAATAATATCATATATATATTTATATATATATATTTATATTATATATTATATATATTATATATAGTATATAATAATTAATATAATATATATATATATTATATATATATATATATATAATATAATATATAAAGATATATATAATATATATATTATATATATATAATTATAATATAATATAACAGTATATATAATATAATATATATAATATATATAATAATAATAATATATATATATATATATTATATAACTATATATATATATATAATATATATTATAATATATATAGCCTCCACATGCCAATCATTGCTCAGCATGTTCCATACTAGTTCCAAATGTTCTACACACATCCCGGGGATATTTTGTATCTTCTTTAGCAACTGCTGTAGAATATTACCAAGAAGCATATTCCATAAGGGTTGGTTGTGGAATGTGCTCAGAATGTGATAAGCAAATTATCAAAGAACGTTCTTGTATTGAAATTTTTGAACATCTAGAATATTTCTTTGGTAGCGTTCTTAAAACAAGGTTTGTGGAATCAGTGTTCAGAGCATGTTTAATATCAAAATTATAGTCGATCTGAAATTGACCATGGCAAATAACCAATAGTAGTAGTAATATATATGATATATATATAATATATAATATATATATATAATTATATTTATTATATAATATATTTAATATTATATATATATATATATATATAGATAATTATATAATATATATATATGTAATAGAAAATAAAAAAATTTATTAATTGTTAATAAATAGATTAAAATTATTATAAACTTAAGAGAAAACAATAATTTCAATATATCTAGCCTGGCAGTTTGGAAATTCTCCTCATAAGGTTGGTTGATGGATGTGCTCAAGAATTGATAAGAAATTACCAAAGAACGTTCTTATATTGAAAAATATTCTTGGTAACTTCTTCAAAACAGGAATGTGGATCAGAGTCAGAGCTGTTAATTATAAATTATAGTCGATCTGAAACTGACCATGGCAATTGACTATATATATAGTATATAATATATAGTATAGTAATATATATTATAATATAATATAATAATATATATATATATATATATATATTAATACATAAAGCTATATATTAAATGATTATTATTAATATATTTGAAATTAGCTCATCTTCTATCCCATAAAGCAATATATAAATAATTTTATTAATTATTTGAAATAATGAATTATTAACTGCATTATCGAATGACTACGCCTGTCATTGATGTATTTCGTCAGTCAATCGTAAAATACGTCACCAGCGTAAACCTTCTTTGCTTTATTTAAAAATTCAAATTGAAAAAATAAAAATTAAATAGCCATTTCAGGACTAACAGTACATTAAAATACTGTCTGGTCAAAAGACTGCTTACTATTTACTAATTTACTATTTTCCTAATTATATTCTTATGTGCTGACAGCAGGCTCAACAAGGATGAAATTTTTGTTTTCCTGTGATATCTGGCATCTATTTTTCAAATATAAACAACGTATTCGGTTTTTATCAGTTCAAGTCTAAAATCCCTCTGTCAAACTTTGTTGCCTTTTTCATAAAGTTTTTACAGTGTTAAAAGGTAAGTTCTGATAATTTAATTAAATTACTTTAAATATATATGAATATTTCAGATGTAGAATTGCTTTATACTTAAAACGAATTCAAATTCATTATTTTCTTGGGTCGTTTAATTGTTTTCTCTTACTGGTTTTCAAAGAAGCGGCTTGTTATGAGGTTGGCCAAATTTTCATTTTTTATGGAAAACTGTTATATTGATTTTAATTTCTAGATATTTTTTGAATAAATACTGATTTTATATATTTAATATATTATATAATATATATAATATATATATATAATACTATATATATATATATATATATATATTAGTATAATTAATATACATATATATATAATAATATAACTATATATATAATATATATATCACACGAACACCCCCGTCTTAATGCTTCTCCTCTCTCATCTCTTCTCTTCTGGTCACTTATTTCTCTCTCTCTCTCTCTCTCTCTCTCTCTCTCTCTCTTTCTTCTCTCTCCCTCTCTCTCTCTCTCTCTCTCTCTCTCCCCTCTCATCTCTCTCTCTCTCTCCTTCTTCCTCTCTCTCTCTCTCTCTTTCTCTCTCCTTCTCTCTCCCTCACTCTCTCTCTCTCTCTCCTCTCCTCATATATAAATAATATATATTATATATAATATATATATAGTTATATATTATATATATATATATATTATATATATATATATGTAACGGTATATATAATATATATATAAATATATATATTACTATATATTATTAATATATTTACATAATATATATATATATAAATATATATATTTATATATTCATACTACGTCCTATTACGTATATCCGCATCCGCAGATGTCAAAAATTCACATTCGTGATATATACATTGTATATATATTATATATATATATATATATATTATTATATACTATATATATATATAGTATTATATATAGTATTATATATAATATATTATATATTATCATAACTATATATATATATATATATGATATATACTAAATATTAATATAGATTACTCTATAATATATATTTATGTGTGTGTGTAATGGTGTGGTTGTGTGTATATTGGTTGTGTGCGGGAAGCACACAGGCCGTGTAGGTATGAGAAATTTATAACGCACGAAGGATTTTTAAACTAACAAGACACACAGACGAAAGGTTAAGTTTATGCAAACTGGAGATGAAGGAAATTGTCAAAATAGAAATTATGGTGTTTATTAATTATTTTATTATTATTATATTATTATCATTAACAATAAATAAATTGTTATTATTAAATTATTAAATATTATTATATGTAATTATTATTAATTTTATATTATTATTATTATTATATTATGTATTATTATTATTATTTATTATTAATAAGTATTAATTAATTATTATTACGTTCATTTTATATTTATTAGTGGAATTGTAGGTTGGCTGGTTGCGCGGCACAGTAAATAGTATGTATTGCTGTAAATAAGATATATTTCGTCTATTTTTTAAAAATAATGGCCGTTTTATTGTATTATTATTATTATTTTATTATATTAATTTTATTATTAATTAATTATTAATATTAGATTATTGATTCTATATATTGTTATGTTTCGGTTATATGTTATTATATTGTTATTATTATTATTATTATTATTATTATTATTATTATTATTATTATTATTATTATTATTATTATTATTATTATTATTATTATTATTATTAACGTAAGAATTAACGGTAATTATTATTTTTAGGGAAATGATGATGGTATAATACAAATTTATATTGTCATTTTCAGGGTGCTGATGCGGGACAAATCCAAAGGACAATTCGTGTAGACTAGTTACCCCTTAGGCTTGAATCGAACAGGAATGGTGGAGGCATCGTGACGGGATCGACTGGAGCGTTTGTCCTCACCAGTCACTGGATTTGGAATAACCAATTTGGACTCGTGCTGTTGGGGCTGAGTCGATCATTAGCATAGCGAGCTGTTCCTGGTTCTCGTAAGGAATAAATACTTACTGTAGGATTGTCAAAGGAATTTCCCGATCAAGGAAACTAACCTTCGGACCAATTTGGATAAGTTGTTAGGAGCGTATCGTTCCCTAAATTGCATAAAATTCTGACATTAAATTGTATTGTGAATATTTTCCGGAAAATTTAATATTGTACATAAATAAAGAATATCTTGATATATATATTTCTAGTAATAGGGTATAATAGGTTATATGTAGTTATTTGGTAATAGGGTATAATAGGATTAATATACTATATTGGTAATAGGTACAATAGGATTTACATAAACTATAATTGAGTATTTATTTTATTATATCAAAATTTACATCTCGTGTGTTACTTGAATCCTTTTCTTTCTCATTTACTGTTGTCAGGAATAAGCCTTCTCCAAAGAGAATCCTGGGACCTCGCGTAAAGGCTCTAAATAAAACAAACAAGCAAAAATCAATTAACAAAGAACAAGACGATAACAAATGGTATCGTAAATGGTAAAATCATATCGACAATAATAAGAATCCCCTCCATCATTGCAACAACCTCCTTCAAGGGCCGATCCCAACTACTACGGAGCCACCAATGTAGCCGACCGGCCTTTCATTTAACCTTAAAACATACACCTTTTAGTTGCAATAAATGAGGAGGATCAAAATAAACAAGATTTTCGTAAAATATAATTCTAAACACCACTCTTTAAACAATTAGTCATTTACTTAAAAGCATTAAAATCAGTATCATAAAATAAACAATTTCTTTATTAAAAAAATGAGCAATTATCAATTCATATAAAACAATTCTTGTAGCTTTAACCTTATTAACTCCATCGATAAACTGTGTTACTTGCTCCTAAAAATTCACGGTAACCTCAAAACAATCCCTGTAACTTTAACCCTGATAACAAACACCTCTACGTAGTATACTTGTTCAAGATTTCCATTATAACATAAAATAAGAAACTTACAAGTAATCACAGTTCACTGGCAATAACAAACCCAAAACCTCGTCCTCTCAGGTCCTCGTCGGGTCTCTCCTCGATCAAATTCTTGGTCAATCCACTCGCCGCTCAGTGCACTCTGAATCCTTCACTCAGACCGCCCTAATACTGCAAAATCTGGCAGCTCTCTGTGGACCTCCCTCCACCTGGACGAGTCGATCCCGCCAATTCCCTAAAAGAAACAAAGCCCGAATCTGCCGATCACCAACCTCAGATTCTTCCTTCAAATCCAAACAGCAAATCATAAATTTAACCGTAACAACCTGTTAACACTCTTTAAAAAAAACACAACTTATTCAACTTTCACCCGCCTCCTGCGGATTCTATCGGTCCTTTCTTCCTAATTTTCTGTCTTAAACGACATCAAAGTTCTCCTCTCAACACAATTTTCTCTAACAGCTTATCACTGACTGTCGCCAAAATCAATATATCCTTTTAAGTTTATCCAAGCTCAACTTTCATTGTTAGTTGGTTGCTCCTATGACATAACCCACATTATAATATATATATTCCATATCCATAGATGAGTACTCATAGAAGAAAGCCGATACAAAATGTGTCAATGTTGATTCTCTCTTGAATGAGATCCCTTCTGACTTTGAAGAGGAAACGGACCAAGAAAGTGACTCTGAAGATGAGAGCTGTTCAAAAGGATCCGTTAATGAATATATAATTCTATTCAACAACACGAAAAATGCAGGAGTAGAAAGATGTTTTATTTAACTACCTAAGAACATTCGTGCACTATTCCCCTTGAATTTAAGAATGCTTCTAGATACTTAGGCAATTTTCCAAGGGAATAGTTTGCTATATTGGTCCTGCAATGTGTGATGTGATTTGGACATTATGTCACCGATCTTCTTCAACGCTCTTCTGAATAACCATCCGAAATAACAAAAAAAAAAAAAAAGAAAACGTACTAGGATTAATAATGATATTATCATTGTTAATCCTATAAAGTGATGTTAGTTTTGTGTATTTCGACGTATTCAGAAGAAGTTTGAGAAGATTGGTAAATATCGTCAACACAATTCCACACATTGCGGGAACCATATATCAAATATGTCCTGAACATTGGCAATCTAGAAACATTCCTAAAATTCAGGGGGATGTTTCACAGAATGTTCTCAGGTAGTTAAATGGAACAGATCGCTTTCTGTTTCTAATAATATTCTCAAAATACACAAGAATATTTACAGATCTTCCAAAGAACATTCTAAAATTCTGCGGTCCCAAGGAACATTCCTGTAATCAATAGCGACATTTCATGTTCATCGTCACTTCCATAGAACATGATGGACATTTGAGAATTGTGAAAGGAACCTCCTCAATATTCTTGCGGGATGCCAAGGAACATTCTGAAGGTAGTTAAATGGAACAGATCTTTCATGTTCTTAAAACATTCTTGGAACATGATATAATATCACGGATCTTCCAAGAACATTCACAATATTCCTGCCGGATGTCAAAGGAACATTCTCTAGGTATACAAACAGGCGGACTTTCAGTTTATGGGAGAATTCTCAGGAACATAAATTTTTAGTCCACAGGAAGTAATTTTGACTAAGTCTTTTTGTTTAAAGTCGGTAGATTTGTTAAGAATGATCTCAGTAATATATTTTTGTGCTATGTGGGTATGATTACTATATATAGTATATTATATAGTATATATAGATATTATATATTATATATATATATATATATAAGTATATTAAATATATGTTATTTATATATATTTATAATATCTAACTATAATATATAAATATTATATATATATATATATATATATATATTATATACTATATATATATATATTATATATATTATATATAATATATTATTATATATATATATATACTAATATATAATACATTTATAATTATATTTATATATATATATATATATAAATATTAATATATAATATATATATTATAACATAAATAATAATAATATATATATAGGGGTTATATTATATAATATTATATATATTATATAATTATATATAATAATTTTATAATATATATACTATATATATATTATATATATATATATATATAATATATTATATAGATATTATAATATATATATATATATTATATAATATGATAAATAATATTTTTATAATATATATATATCAGTGTTAGATATATATATATATATAATATATATATAATATATATATATATAATATATCTATATAATTATATTATATATATAATATTATATAATATTTAATATATATGTATATATATATATATATATATATA